>VXBP01007914.1:0-67690 GCA_013400115.1 Rhinopomastus cyanomelas | reverse complement strand
GGGAGCAACCTAGTGATGTCCCTGACTTGGGCTCCTGGTAAACTGCAGACTTCCCTACGATGGGGTTCAGCTCTGCATATTGGGCCCTCAGTCTCTTTCAAGAAAGTCTCTCCAATAACTAGGACCCTTCTCTTCTTTGTAGAGGAGGTCGTCGTAGTACTAGAAGCCTTCCTGGATTTATCGACTTTGCCAGGACCTTCAGTGTGGGTTCTCTATTCTCTAGATCCTTATCAGATTGGCTGTCTTCCTATAAGGGCTCATATCTATTACTTAGTGGCAACTGGGGAGGTGTGACAGGCAAGGGTGGCACCGCCTTCTGTCATGGCCCTGCACTTGGCTCCACTCACCCATTCTACTTGGGCTTCTGTCCTCCACCTGAGAACTACAGGATACAGGCCCCTCCTGAATCTGGCTCTTATTTATCCATTGTCCATACTGCTGAGCCTGACTCCACCTGTCTTCATCTTTTTCAGCCTCTCTAGTTCTCCTGAGCCTTTCTAGTTCTGCTTGCAGCCTTTCAACCTCATCTTGCAATTGTGCTGCCCGGTCAAACAGATATCTACCTGCTCACACCGTATGCAGCCAGGGAGAGAAAACTCTGCATTCTTGACAGCCTATTACCTGCACAACCTCATCTTGTTGGGGGACCTGTTTGGGTTCCCACCTCCACGTGTAGTTGTGACCGAAGCCTGGTCCTCCTCTGCTGCCGCAGTTATTTTCTTCACTCATCTTTTTTTACCTCCGTTTTCAAATGGACTGCTGATACAGAGCTCTCATATCCCCCTTTCTACAACCTTTCTTACAGGTAGTTTTCTCTGAAGATAGTGATTTGTGAAGACAAGCATACAGCAAAGCCTTTGATGTGCCTTATCGACTGCTGAGGGAGGTGGTAGAGTCACCATCCCTGGAGGTGTTTAGGACAGACTGGATGTGGCACTTAGTGCCATGGTCTAGACGACTGCAGTCGTGTTATGTCGTAGGCTGGACTTGATGATCTTAGAGGTCTTTTCCAGCCTCAATAATTCTGTGATTACAGGCTATAACTAAATAGTTTGATTTGCCTAGGACAAGTATTTGTAATATCTGCATCTACAAGACAATGATGAAACCTCCTTTGAATTTTAGTGAATAGAGGGGCAACACATATCTATGCTACCTATCTACGTGTGGTGTTCATATTTCTAGTTACAGCTGTAGAAAGAAGGTATTCTGTGAAACTGCCAACTCTTGAACACTGAAAAGCATCAGGTTTACTTCTGAAATGCTCTGAGTAGTATCAGTTCTAGAGGTTAAATAATTCTGAATATTCAACTATAACAGTAAGAGCTTTGAAAAAGAAGAATATACAAGGTTTTTCTTTGCTAAATAGAAATGTGACAACATATATCCTTCGTGTTTGTTAAGTTTTGATTCATGAGTCATGGGTGCTGCTTGAAGTAGGCAGAAGGACATTTCTTAACAGCTCCTGTTCTAGTTATTGCTACACGTTCATGAATAGCAGGGCAATATTTTTTCCTATCTTGTCCCTTGGCATAATACAGCTATGCTTTAAGCAAGCAGAAAAATAATGCAAAATTCAGTATTTAACATTTTCTATTGATAAGAAATGGAAAAAATTATACACAATTTAAAACTGCCTTAGTTCTGTAACTATTTTTTCTGTAACTATTTCAAGAAAAGAGAAGTATGAAAATGAGCATTGAAAATATTTACCACCTCCAACACAAAAGCATCCTTTTTCCCATGTGAAAGGTCCAGCTCTGTAACTTCATCAGAGCTTTCTGACTGAGATCTTAATAACCTGGAACGCTGCCTTGGCTCTGGAATGGGAGACCCTATTATTTCTTCAGGTAGCTCCTAAAAAGGATATGAAAATTAACAGTTGTTGTATGTAGCTTAGAAATAATTTTGATTTTAAGCAATCTGTTAACAGATCTAAGAATCAGAATGCTCTGTACATAATTTTACTGAACTTACTTATATTTATGCCTCAATCTGAACTTAAAAGATCTGAAAATTCCAGTAGGTTCCCAAAGCACAGTAAAAAGAATATTTATCTCTGTTGAAAAACAAGTTATGTTCTGAATCATGTAATTAATAAGAATTCATGGGAATACATGATGCATATATTTTTACTCTGAATGCTTTAAGAATATAAAAGCTTTACTTACTGGAGGATTAATTTCATAAAGTTCTTTGTTCTTTGCTATTGTATCATTTATTTTCTTTTGCATGTGAGATATATGCTGCTCATAGGTGCCATCATTTGGAGTCTTCCCAGCAATCTGAATACCACCTGGAGTTGGCAGAGCTGCTAGATACACACCTGTTGCAGACTTTTTAAAAGTCATTAAGAAAAATGACAATGACATGAGTGTGTGCTTTTCATGTACTGCTTTCCGTAATGTTTTACGCTACAGTGGACAATATAGTGTCATGCATATCGTGGTATGACCTCTTCCCAGAATAAAAGGGAGGTCTCCTGTTCACTTATGAAAAAACATCCACTATTGTTTTTATCACCTCTGTCCTTCTCATGGATGTTTCCCACAATGGAGTTCTTAACTTACCTAAAAACTTCAAACAAAGTATGAATTACAACTTCTGCCCTAGTACATTCTGCACAGGCAAGTGATGGCTTCGCTGATTTAAAACCTGGACAAACCATTTACAGTACACTGAGGTTCAGACAATCCCATTTCTATTTACAAGAAGCAGATCATCAGTTTACACAGCAGAACATGCAAGCCAGTCATCACCAAAGCATCCTCTTACGGTGATGCAGGACGAAGCAGCATATTTCAATATTCTACCCACACCTGACAGAATGAGGTTAGAAAACATTGTTAATGAACATTTCTTGACTATTTCTAATATGCTTCCAATAAATCTATCATTTATTTCATCAGTGCCATCAAAAAAGAGTCAACAGGTGTATGTCTTACTGGGAAGTAGCCACAAGACTTATTGAGAGACTTAATGGTCCTTATTTATCGAGGAACTGTAATGCAAACTGAGGAACTCTGACAGGAGTGTTGTTTAAAGAACACTTTCATTTTCTATACTTTGTCTACTGAATCATTTAAAGTTTCTTTCCATCTCATTCCCTTTCTAATTATCGTGTCCTCTAACAGAGTTTCAAGAGATTTGAATATTCTTTTTCTGGAGATGAAAGAGAGTCAGTCCTGATTTATCAAAAATAAGATGCCTTTTTCATTCCTTTCCAATGCTACATTTATTCTTAAAATGACACTTTACTCTCTAGGTACTCTGAACTCCACAACACTTGTATGCCTTTATGGTCCCCCACCAAAAGCCGTAAGAAAGCAAAAAAACCCTGAGATTAAAATTGTACTTACTGCTAACCCCATTAACATATTTTCACCCACAGTGATCTGAATTCTCAGCCCAAACAGAGCATTCATTCCTCTCAGCTTCAATTTATTCATCAGTTGAGTGTGCACTTCATATTCCATAAAAGGCAAGAGATTACTGATAGATGTCGCATTAGCTTCAGCTTGAGCTTTCTTCTTTAGACGGCATAACCTGACAATATGAAATAGGACAGGACATCAGCAGATAACCAGTATTAATGGACTGTTGAAGACTGCAAGGGATCACAGGGTATTTTGATCACTTTTCTTCCTTTTTGGATAAGTTACCAGATGTCCATTAACAGATGTGACACACAGCACAGGGAGAGAAGGCTGTCCTTGCCCAAATGTACCCCGATACACCACCATTAACTTCTAGCAATCCAAAATAAAAACCTAAGGTTTGACATGACATACTGGATTTTAGAAACAAGAATTCTCCCGAAGATCCCTAAACTTTACTAAGGTAACTTTTTGATAGATACCTGGCTTGAATAAGACATCCTTTCCCAATAACTATCGCCTCTACAGGAAGATCAATTGTGGTGAAAAGGACATCAGGAACTTTTTGCTTCCTGCAGTTGTAACAGTAAGTGAGGTGAGCGGGGAACGGCATGTTCAACTCATCATAGGGTATATGACAAAATCCACAACCTGGTGGTGAAGCTTCTTCAATCCTAAAAATACATTATGGAAAACATACTTAAAACGGCTGCATCTTCTTACCAATGATCAATTCATGCACATACATATCAACACCTAGTTAAATTGTAGTACTGTAGCTGTACTCTGCTCCGTTACATCAATGTGACAAGTACTGCATTTTATTCATTAGGAGGCACACTACTATCTAAAATGCTACAAATAAAACCTGTATTTAAACTTGTTATGCAGGGATCAAGATAAAAGATGACCAATGATTCACACAAAGCTAAACACGCCTGAGCTGTCTTTAGGCACTATGACTTGTAAAAACATCCCATGGTACAACAGTTTTACAGAGAACTTGCTGTACCAAATACAAAGAAAAGTCTCTTTTATACATAGAGTCCAAAAACCTACACAAACCTAATGAGCAGAACACAAACAACAAACCAACCATCCTACTGAGAAGCAGCGTAATATATATTAACATCACAAGAAAAACAGCAAGAAGCATTACGTAAAACTTGGTATTCACTTAGAGCACTGATTAGGCCCACTGCCCCGTAAGAAATACTCAGGAGTGATCACTACAACAATTTGAACAAGGAAAGCATTGCTGGAGATTTATTTTTTCTTGGGTGACCTTTGAAGCAATGCTTTAGCAAATCTGACAGATTTGCAACATCAGTTATCACCAACTTTGGCCAAAATACTTTATCTCAAACATGAGCTTTGTCTATTGTATTTTTTTTACCTTTACCATTTCTAATCTATGCCAAGGCTCTCAGAGGCACTGAAACGCAGATCTCTTCACTATAAAGTGAAGAGAGAAACAAAGGCGTTTTGTTCTGGCTGTCTGTCCAGACAGGAAAATAATGGTCTCCTACTAACAAAGTAAATGAGTAACAAATATTCTGTTGCACAGATATTATGAAAGAAGTAAGGCAACTACTACACTGTAAAAAAGAGCCTTACTTATTACTACAATTATCTCATGAAATATTTGATTACTATTCCAGTGAGCACATAATGAATTACCAAAATGCATTAACTTCCCAAAATAACTGTCAATGCTCATTCTTCAAAATTTATTTGTGAGAGCAGAAACAATGGGAAACTTTGTTTTTCCTTCAGTTTCATGATTTTGTTCATAAATAATACATGCAGCTCTTAAATAGTACACACTGTGCATTTACACATATCTTGCAGCCATGGCAGTTCTTGGCTTACGTAAACTATCATACATGTCATTTTTCTATAGCGTGATAAAGTTGAGAAAGATACCTGAGGAGCAGCAAAGAAAAAACACCTGAGATCTGTGGTTAGTAGCCAAATGTGTTACCTTATTCAGACTGTTAGAAATAAAAACAAGATATCTAATTTGGTGCAGAGTTCCATTACTTCTGTTGTTGTTGTTGTTAGTGAAAAGCAGTAAAGTGGTTGGTCCCGCATCCTGCACTGTAACACTGTAACCTACCCTAATAGAGAAGAACTATCTTGGCTCTGGGGAAAAAAATCAACCTCTCCCTTCTCTGACCCTATGGAAAAGAAGCCAGGCTGCCATGACAACCTTTGTTCCAAACAGCCTTCCACGGTGCCATCTTGAAGAAACCTAGGGTTCAGTACAGCTGCTGTGCCGGACGCGGACAAAATACAGACCTCTTCACTATAAGAGAAAAGAATTACAACAAAGTGAATTCCTACTACTTGCTGCTACTTTTATGTAAAACTATTAGATTAAAAGGCTGATACTGAAGTCTCGACAGATTCAACAGTACTACTAATGTGCATTTGTACAATTTGATCCATCAGATCTCACAAACAATCCTTTTCTGGTGTTTAAACTATTGTAGAATTAAGAGATGCAGAAGGAGTGAACAAAAAGACTGAAAAGCTTTGCTTTGCACTATAAATAATATGCTAAAATGTCACAAAGGCTAACCAGGTTTAAGCATGGTTTTCAGTACTGTGATTAATAAAGCAAATATGTCCAGCCAGCTAACAAAAGTAATGAAATAATTTTTTAAAGGCATAAATGTTTACCAAAGTAAAATGGAAGTTGAGAGCCTCATGCCTGCATAAACATTCACTCTCAAAATGAAGTTACAAAACAGCACTGACAAAGCTGCTTCTTGTTGAGGATAAAAAATCAGCAAAAAGTTGATTTTGAGTGTGAATAACTGAAATAATGTACATAGAGCACATAAACTATCATAATCTATTAGAGTTAAAGCTCTCAAAGGTGCAAACTACATTACAGAGCATTAACATTTCTGAAATTGTTAAGAAGGAAATAAACTTCTAACATTCAGCACTACTATCCTGGAGACAAATACACAGAAAAGCTTTCCCAAGTTGTCTAGAATGATACATGTGCCTTTTGAATTTCATGTTTCCCTTCCTAGAATACTTTTTCATATCTAACATGTCTGGCAAACCAGTACTTACAGACAGAGACAGCCAATAATGAAACTGCAATACGTATACCTTTAGGAAGAGTCTTAAGTATTTAGGTTTAGAAAACATCACACAGAAATTAATGTTGCAAGTACAAAAACAAATACATAGGTTTGCTTTTTAAAAAGAAATTGAAAAAATGTAATGCTCATCAGCAAAATAACCTTAAAATGCAACAAAAACTCAAAGCAAACTGTATTTTTAAAAAAGCAGCACAATACTGAAATCTCAGAACATTATTTTAACAAACTCTCCAAAGTAGGTACACTAGATAGTACCATTAAATGTGTTGAAAAAGTTCATAGATTTCATTTTCTGTGGAATTTTGATAATCAAATCATTATGATTTACCAAATGCTAGTTGATTCACTGTAGCCCACTACAGCATGACAACCCAATGCCTTGGCATGGGATTTTATTTCTTGTCTGATTTCTGCCCACCATGCATCTCGTGTCTCTGGTTCATCTGAAAGACAAAGTATAAATCAGTTCACTATTCTGCACTGTGTCAACAAAAAGCTTCATGCAATTAACTTCAAATGTCAATCTTTTCATATTCAAGTGTTTTATTGTATCTGAATGCTTTCTATTTCCTCACTATTGCTATTCCTAACTATTGCTCTTCAGGCAAACACTAACAGGACCTTTTCATTCATTTTTCTGGTTTTATTACCCTTGTGAGCAGGTTCTGAGAAATTACTCAATTCCTGTTGCAGTTCATATGATAGCTAACACCGTACTGCTTTAAGTACTGTTCCAGTCTCCACCCACTTGAAGACCACACTGTCAGTTTTCAACAGGAGAGCAACACGTAAGCTTCCACAAAGCATCACTGATACTCTGAAATACTGAAAAAGTAGTAGCAGTAGTAGTAATTAAACAGTATTAGTAGTAATAAAGTATTGTTTTAATTTGGCATATACTTGACATCTTGAAAAACAAGCTCAATGGTTTTTTTCTTACAACAAGAGGTTCTGTTAATCAGATGTTAAACACTTCTACATGTACAACATTAGCAAGCACAAGATGTACGTTGACTACGTATTTGTAGATGCTTTTTCATTTCAGTGGTCGGCAACCACAACCCTTTTTCCTTCTCCCTCCCACCTTCCAAATGGATTCTAATTACCTGTTATTACATTTGAGACTGTATGTTAAAGTGCATTCTACTGCTTTTCTTGACTATTGTGTGTACAGAGTAAGTTTATTCAATCCATTTATTTTTAACTGCTCAACAATCAGGATTCCCCAACTAAAGCTACTGTAGTGCAAGCTTTTTGTATGAAGTCAGTGAGTACTGTCATTTACAATTAGCTTGTCAACTGTTTCTTCTTTCAAAATGGCTTACCTGTACCAACTGAATTAGCTGAAAACTACAGCAATTGTTGTTACATAAAAAACAAGGGGAAAACAGTAACAAACAGTAAGTACTCAGACGCTACAGGGGGTTCTGAGTAGATAAGATTTTTTATACAGCTCCCCTGAAATCAACTGAACTTTGCAAAGATACAAACTTCTAGCCATTGAGCTCTCCCTGCTGAACCATAATGTCAAAGCCTGAGATTTATTTGGAATCCATTTTATACTATCGGGAATATTTCTAAATATAGTGTATGATAACCCTATATCATACACTAGGTTCTCTGACAACATGACAAACAAAAATGAAAGATGTAGATAATACATGTGTTTTGAAATTTACTGAAAGAAAAGTATTGTACGACAGGCAAGATGTAGTCATTAATGAATTTACCTCACTCTTCACCAAGAAAGGCTTCCAGCTTTTCAAAATAAACTAATGATAATTTCCTAATTAAAAAAACAACATAAGAGCACAGAGCTATGTATATCCAATACCTAACTTGAAATATTCATGCTCTTGTAACTCATAGCACTGTACTGAGTAACAGCTTCGGATGCTGAGGCTGAAGTTCATCCAAGTTTTGCTTTAAGAAATGAACACTGAACAGAAAAAAAACCCTATAGTGACAGTCTTCACAATTAAAACAAAAATATGCACATTAAGACACAAAATACAGTAAGGATTTTCAAACTGTATCAATCACATTCCATTATACCCAGGTTTCAAGACATTAATAAAATCTCACTGCTCTCAGAGAAAACACTGCGTGTTTTCACAGACTGGGAATATCAAATGCACAGTAATCCTGACTCGCACGGCTAGAGCACCTTCTAGCAAGGTCTCCCTCTTTCCAGCTTTCAAAAGCTGAGAATGATGCTGAAATAATACAAGTGCAAGCAGTACATAAAGCATTCCATTGACTATGCAGAACAATTCTCTCTCAATTAGACTTGATCACAGGCAACTGGTTATAAAAGTTGTCTGAAGAGCCACTCAAATTTTTGTACTTCAAAGAACACCTGCAAAGCCAATTTTACTAAATTACTCACTTATCACACCTTTAGGTATCATCTAGCAAAAGCTGCTCCTACTTGTCACCAATGACCTTTCCATGACAAAATGTGCAAAAATGATGGAGATGAAAGTGAACAATTGATGAAGTGACTGAGGATGAAGCAAGAAAGTATTGTAGAATAAAGAATAACACTGAAAACAAGAAGATGACACTGAAAAAGTTATGTAGCCACAGTAAAAAATGAAAGAGGACGAAATGCTGAATGGGAACAGATATGCTGAAGGGGAACAGAAAAGGTAGAAATAGTGACGGGTCCCAAACAAACAATTTAACTTTTCTCCACTAAAAATGTGTATTTTATAGTTTTAACAACAAGTTCCCAAAAGAGTTAACACTATTTTTCACATTACTGGTCTATAAGTACACCTTAGCATAATGGGAAGTGCATATCACTGTGAGATTATTCAACACTATGTCTTGCTAAAACAAAATGCAACCTTTTACTCTGAGAATGTTAGAGATAATAATTTTTAATAACTATTAACTACAGTAATATAACAGAGCGTTTTCATTCTTATTATTGGTAAGAACAACTTTCCAGCCATTGTCTTCAGAGTTAACAGGAACACAACCAGTATCTTTCCAAAATTCCAACAGATTTTTATTGCATAAGTTCAAAACTTTATGTAAGATTCATGCATAAACACGCGTTTGTAGAGAAGACTGGATCCTCTGCTTAAGACATTTAATTGAGGGTTCCTCTCCAGAAAGAGGCCAAAAAACAAGAATCTGTATGTTTACATATAAGTACTGTACATTCACAATTTACATGAACTTACCTTGGCATATTAAAACACAAAATGATTGTCTACAATAAAAATCAAACACCATGACACCGCAATAATAAACCGGTACAAAACACTGAATGCAGTGCAATGTGTAGCATTCATATTCTTCTGACAAATATTTTCACAAGCAGCCTGTTTTGACACATGAGCCACACAATTTCACATGGGGATGCCATTGTAGCATTTACAAGTTTAGTAAAGCTAAGGATTTACATAAACAATTAGAGGAGTTGGGGAAGCAGGATGGCATGTGTCCAGTACACTCTTTGTAAGAGTGCCTGCTGTTGGTTTTTGCTAAGGCAAAAGCTTAAGAACTGAGGGTTTGCAAAGCAGATTCAGCAGACAGTAGCCAGAAACGGTGGGTATTTTGGCGCATGCTTGGATCAGGTGACAGTACAGACTGAAAACTATGGCAGCTCACTGAAATGGTTACAGAAAGTAATGGCCCTGGACTCTAGGTGAAAGCAAAAAGGCAAGCATACATAGCACTCAATCACAAGCTTTTCTAGCAAATCTACTAAGTAGTTTACAGCAAGGTTCATCTAAAACTTTAAGCACAAAAGTTGGCAAAAATTATGTGCCCCTTATTGGAAAGCAAAGACTGAATATTGAACTTATTTTTACTATTACTTCAAAATTGGCAGGATATTTCTCTGTAACAAAGTAGATGGAACTTTATCTAGAGTTGAAGACTTGAGAAACAGTGTGGTTAACAGTACACTATGCTACAAAAATTGCACCAACTCAAACCTCCTCCTCCTCCAATAGCAACATTCCAAATTTACTTTATTAAACAGCTTAAGAAGACACAAAGAGCAACGTATGCACTTGTGTCCTTCATGTTTTTTAGTCAGGTCTATCCACTACCGATTTGCCTCTATCTTTCCTTCAAAATAGGAGGTCAACTTCTCAGAGGCTTTATTGCTGATAGAACTACATCCTGTCCAAAACTTTCACTGAGGAGATAACATCAGATATTATCAATACTTCCTGATGCACAGGAAGCAACTCCTTTTCAAAGTTATTTGCTAGATGTTGACTTGCACAAGGCCTTTCAATATTTAGCCACAACATGAGCTATGCTAGGTTCATACGAATCTTTAGATCTAAGAAAAAATAAGAATGGTTTCTTGATTACACAGCTCATGCTCAAGAGTTCCTACACTGAAGCTAAATCCCTTGGCATCCAGAAACAATTACTCTGACATAGAAACCATATGATTAATTTAAATCTATTTTAATATTGTATAATATAGAAAATACATATATAATGTAACACAGTAACAGTCTGAAATTAGGATGACTAACGTACTAGGACAGTTTTACAACCTCCATTCATTATTCTGCCATCTCAAAAACAGCAATGGAGACACCAATAATATTGTTGCATAATATTGATCTTTGAATTTTTCTCTAGCAATTACCCACATATTCCTTATGCCTTTATTCCTGCATCTTCTTCATTAGGCTGTATGAATCCACTTGCACAGAAAGAAGTAGGGGATTTTTTAAAAGACTTTTTAATTTGGTTTTGGTTGTTTTTCATAGACACCTTTGTTAAGTTGACGAGCACCCTTCCCTGGACCTTGAAGCTGAATTTTATCCTCTTTGGTTATCCCATGAGTATTTAATTTTCCTATAATCTTTCTGAAATAATTTGGTGTGTTTAAAAGTCATGCTGGTATGGTGCTTACGGTCATGGTTTAACAGCAGGCTTAGCACAGTTAGGCTAATGGTTGGAACTCTACATTCTTAAAGGTCTTTTCCAACCTAAACAAATCTATGACTCTAGAACAGGGGTCCTCAAACCCCGGCCTGCTGGCCGGATATGGCCCCCCAGGGTCGCCAATGCGGCTCGCCGGTATTTACCCCACTCGCCCCGCAGGGGGTTGGGGGTGCGGAAGCCAAGCAGCTGCAGATGACTTCCTGCTGGCTCCCCCATCTCTCCCTCCCGCTCCCAGGCAGGACAAGCCAGGCAGCACAAACCCCCCGACAGCGTCTGAGGGACAGTGAACCAGCCCTCCTGTTTAAAAAGTTTGAGGACCCCTGCCCTAGAACAACTAAGCAAGCTCACAAAAAGTCAAATCCTCTTGTCTGTAAGGCTGAAACACAAAACTTGGGTAACAAGTAACTGAACCTACAACAGACTAAACTAGAACTTCCAAGGTATTTTCAAAGACACTGTATCCTTTTTTAAAAATGAATCACTATGCTCATTGTTAAAACTAAAAGATTTGGAAATGAAAACTGTTTATGATCTAGAAAATGAACAATGTTGAGTACAAGCATTTACCAAATGAAAACTAAGATACAGTAGAACAGCTTATCACCGAGGAGAACTCTTTCTCCTACAAACATGAAATTACAGACAAAATATCCACCCTCGAGAATGATCATAGAATCCAAAGAAGGAGACTCCACAACCCTGCAGGGCAGCCTGTTCCAGTGCTCCGTCGCCCTCACTGTTGAAGAAGTTCCTTCTTGTATTTATATGGAACCTCCTATGTTCCAGCTTACACCCAATGCCCCTTGTCCTATCACTAGACGACATGGAGACGAGCCTGGCTCCATCCTCCTGACACCCACCCTTCACATATTTATAGACATTAATGAGGTCACTCCTCAGTCTCCTCCAAGCTAAAGAGATCGAGCTCCCTCAACCTTTCCTCATAAAGGAGGTGTCCCACTTCCTTAACCATTCTCGTTGCTCTGCGCCGGACTCCCTCCATAATAATCTATCTGTGCTTTCCTGTCAGATAGAGAGCACGTATCTCACTTCCCAGTCCCAAACTCCTTTAGAAGGTTTAATTTTGGATGTCAAGGAAATTCTTCAATCATTGAAGAAACAATTTTAAGAACAGTTTTAAGATTAAAATGCAGCCAGCTGTCATGCATTTACAGAATGAGGTATTTCAGCTGGCTGACTGACTACAAAACTGCAAATTTACAGGGCTAGTTTTCTGTTGGATCAGCCAGGTAACATCATCGCATGACCATCAGAAGATTTCAAGAGAATGTGGACATTGTGCAGAAAAGCAGCAGCACTGACATACTGAGGAGTGTCAGCTTTAATACCTAGACGCATCCCAATATGGAGAAGCAACAAAGTGCTCCCCTTAGTAACATTCCCATCAGAACCCCTGAATTCTTATGTTCCAAAGTCCATGGAAAATACATACGTCGCTGCTAGTAGGCTGGAGAATACTCTGGTCTTCCTTACAAACAATAAAAAAAAGGTTCCTTTATGAAACAGAATTAAAACTCTCTGTAGCTTCTGTATCTCTGATATGAGTGAATGTTAAGTCAAACAAACATATGGAATTATATTTCCGTTAAGGAGCTTCAAAATTAATCAAACAGCTGTTTTTGCCTAGATCACTTCTAAAATAGAATTATAAAATAGCCTGCTTCAAAAGACTGTTTTGTGGAATGCTAACTTACAATCCACTAACTTGCTCAGTTGTATATTGTTGAACATCCCTGACATCAAGCATCTTCCTGCTTCTGTTCCTCATCTCAAGTAAATGTCCCTTACAACAGTTTCAATGCTAAGCTACCTAAAGATGGGGATCTCCTGAGCCTTATGACTGAAATTACAGTCTGCTGTGACACAGGTCAACCTAAACCAATTCTGCTTTGGAACTCTAAACAGAATATGCCAGATTAAAAAAAGATAGTAAATGCTTAGGTTTTCAAACTGAAAAACCTGAGCCCTCATTCTTCTGTATCTTTGTCTATGAGTCACACATGGCAAGTTATGTATGTAACTGACCTCAGGAATAAACATGCAAGAATCACTTGCACACACTATAACGTAGTTTAACATTTCTAAATATTAAAAAGTAATCTTGGATGCAATAGTGTTCCATAAACTGGATCAACTGCTGCAAATATCACCAGGCATTAACCACACAGCTATAAGAGTAATAATACCCTCCGTAACTTTAGCTTTTCACTGTAAATTAAGGTCTGATGGAACAGCAGGAGCTGCAAAAAATTTTTTTACAAAATCCTGCATTAGTATCAAAACTGCAGTAATAATTTGCTTTGTAGCTAGAGGAAATTACCATGTGATACAATTTGAATAAAATTTTTAAAAATTAAAAAGATATATCACATGAAAGGTAAAAAAAAAATACATTCCATATATTTATATATGTACATATTAAAAACTAAACTTATTCATTTAATACTTAAAGGTTCAAACTTCACCATATTTCCTTAGAATTTTAAAAAGTATCCAAATACTGTCCAGACATTTAATAATTTTAAATATCAGAAATTAATTTGTCTCTGGAAACTCAGTGTGCCAGACCTAAACACATATAACATGGTCACTTCAACTTTTAGTTATTGTTTTGATGAGTCAGTCGTTCTATAACAGTGAAGTCCTCACAGCTGTGCATAAGGTATCTGTAATCCTAAAATGAATGGGACACTAAAGGAGATCCAAGAATCTGGTTTAATTACAGTAACAAAGGCAAGATCTACCACTTTAAAGAGCTTCTAGGTAATAAGCTACTGATTCTATCTCGGATCTCTCTGTTGCTTTGTGATCTTGGCACAATAAACATGACCTATTTTAAAACATCAAAGGGCATGCTCAAACGACAGTAACAAGGGATCTCCTCCCCAGTGCTGGAGACACTGCTGTAATGAAACAAGTCTTCTTAAACCACATTTATTATATCAACTATCAAATAAACTACAAGTATGATTTAAAGCTTTAAACAAGACAAACTATCTGGAACCTTGAAGCAAGCCACGATAACACTAATTTATTTTAACACAGTCCTTGAAAGAAACATACAGAATTTAAACAAAAGTAAATTATCTCTCAACACAGATGGATGTTCAGAGACAATACTGCTGACTGCCACACAAACTACCTACCCCATCACACAACTGCAGAAACAGGACAGCATTTGGCATGAAATTATACTGCCTCTGAGCAATTGCAGTCTTAGCACTCAGAAAGGAAAAAATCCTTTGCCTAATTCAGCTCAGATAATGATCTTATCCTTTAACTTTTAAACAGCTATTTCTTTAATCCTGTTAAGTCAGCCAAAACTTGTGTTACCTGCCACATTCCTACAATACTGTCCAAATACGTTTTACAAAGACGTGTACATGTAATTAAGCAGTAGTCAGGAAGGTGTCCTTTCAACTAGAATCATTTTAGTTTCTTACAATAATGCATTTTAGTCAGCCAAATAGTTATACAACTGTATCTGCAACCACAAAGTCACGCACAAGCTGAAAAAGCACGCTGTAATCTTGTACCAAGATACAAGTTTTAAAGTCAAGCCCCATATTTTTAATTAGGAAGAGCTGTGCAATAAAAAACATAATTCTTCAAGACCAAGGTTCTCTCTCATGTACAATCATTTAAAAACCAAACTGTAGTGGTGCAATAAGGAACACCTTTACTGGAGCATTTATGCAGTGAAAAGTCTATGATGGCTTTCACAGCTTTAGCAATATTTCAGGAAGACTTTTAAACTGATATGAAGAAATTAAATAGCATTACTGACTATTATACAAAAAATTCTACAACTAATTTAAATGCCAAGTTTATTAATTTATGAATCCCAAAGAGAACACAGGGATACTATTCTATGCTCAGTGATAAGAGTTTGTTCAGTTAAATATCTAATCAGAACTCTCCAAAACAAGAACAATGTATAGCTCCAAACATAATTCTTTCACTAGGACAAGGGTGCATCTGCTTCAAAAAGAGTATTTAAACACTGTTTACATTAACCATAAAATCCATTCAGGAATGTTCAGTCCTCTCAAAAGTCTGCTCAGAAAGGCCTTTGACAACTGTCTTCACTTCCCACTGTCCTATCAAAACACACTGATCTCAAGAATCAACCTGGCAACTCTCCACGAAAAGGTGAGGTCAAGCTTCACGTGTTATTTTTGGACTAGTTCTGCCACATCAGACACTAATAAAAATGTCCTGACTTTTCTATGACTTTCTTACAAGTATGCCCCATTCACACCTCAGACAGAGCACAGTGAGATGCAATTTGCACATTTACTGAATGTTTGCATTTATGTGAAAGAGAAGCATTCAGACAGAATCAAAACTTATTCAAGCTTTTCTCTTGCACTCCCTCACACACAAAACTAGAGTTGCAGAGAATTTCACACTCCAACAGCAAGTCTGGGTATCAAGCAAGAAGCTCAGCCAAATCCTTGGGAATTCTATTAACAATCTTTTCTCCTTTAATGTTTCTGACTAGTTGAAGCTGAAGAACCACGGCTGAAGCAGCTTCCTAAATGATCAGTTCAAAAATCTAATTAATCTTCTCTGTATTTAACCTCAGAGACAAACTTCAATAAAGAGACAGTCTTCTGGATCCAGGATTCCTTCCATGTTTCTTTATATTTATAATATATATTTAGCATCCTTTTCAGAGATCACACCAGAGTACTTATTCCACTGTTTTATGTGCCTTCTTTTCTATGAATTCATGCTCATCAGTCTACTTACATTTTGCAGATTCATCTCGATCATCACCTTTTCATAATCTTACAAGCATTTAACCAATGCTGTCGAACTACATGCAATCTCCAGATGTTTCAGTATCTTCTTTTACACTCATTAAAGTCAGCGTTTACTTCCACATTTGATTTTCATACATCAAATCTCTGACTTTTCACCACCATGAGGCAGTCCTGCTGTATCTTACAAAGTTAGTATCCCTGCAACTGGCAAAAAAACCCCAAACTCTAAAAAAATCCCCAAATACCCTTCTGTGCTACACAGGTTATTAGCAAGTTTAAACAAAGGCCCAACATTTTCAATAAGGAAAAAAATTTTAGTCTACTTATGGCAGTGACTACATGCTTGCAAATGTAATGTAAAAATGCAGCCTTGTTTCTGTTAAGCTGTATAAACTACTCACACTCTGGCCAAGTATTAACCAGCAATGATGGAGCTGGCAGAAATGTTCTAGAAGGGGGACATGAACAAAACTCCTCTTTTTTGGTTTCTCAATGACAACTGATCTATAGAGCAGTACAGTCTAAAACAGAGTTAACTCTACGTAATCACCAGCCCCCCTATGTCACGTGTAACAAGCGATCTGTTCTCTTCCTCCTCTGTTCCTTACTCAGCAAAGCACCTAGCACCGCTAAAGAAACACCCTTCTAGGAATACAGACATAATCTGCCCACTCTCTAACCAGTGGGACTAATAAAGACTGTTCCTACAGAGCTACTGGCTCATGTCAAGGCAACAGAAATACAAACAGTTCTCAGTGAGGTATTAACTCTAGAATTACTCTTTGATTTACACTGCTCCACTCCAACATTTTTGGGTTACCACAGCCTGTAGGTATAAATTGCACATGTATATGCACATGCACATATGCCTTCCCCTTGTCCTGCTATCCCTTAAGAATTCAGGATACTGTTTTGAATGCTGTATTAAGAAATTTATTCGTAACATCTCCTTAGGCTTCCTAGGCTTACATTTCTGCATTCCTTTCTAGCCTAGCTCAATGCAGGTTTAGGGCCTGTAATCAATTGTTCTAATAAAATTTTTCAATGGTAATGTCCTCTAAACAGGTAATACTCTATCTTGAAGACCAAGGAGTAATTAAAACTTTTCAAGACAGTATAATACAGATGAAAATTTCTAAGACATTTTTAACACCTATTCCAATAACAGATCTGAGAATTTCACTACATTATTTTCATATGGAAAACAAAATTGGTTTTAGCATTGCCACTTTAGAACACGCAACAACCAAGAAGGCCAGGAAACCTTATAAAATAAAATACTACAGGCTGCTTACTGTAGCAAGGAACCAAGATATAAACAGGAGGCAATATTTGAAGCACTACTTATTACTGAACTATTTCAGTAATTAAAACTTTACATAGATCATTTAAACTTAAGTACAGAGCATGATACAGAGCTGCTCTGCAAAAGTAAGTACCAAGAAGTAAAAAGTGCTTTTTGGGGGGAAAAGGTTCCCAGAGGTCAGCTTTACACGTTTTTGCTGTGGCAACTTTAAAAACATCAAAGTTTGGCAAAGCCTGCTGGCTTGGATGTTACAAGGTGAGAAATCATGTCTGCCTTTCTTCCAAACCACGCTGTGCTTCCAGAGGAAATAAGGACAGGGAAGAAGTCTTTATTTCTCTCCCTAACAGTACTCTGTGTAGCTTTTCTGCAGACTGCATCGTCAACTCACCCATTCTCTCTCCGGCTGTATAAACAACTGACACATTTTGATGCCTAAAGCTGCATACAAAATAGAGTATCGAGGTTGTTTCCAAGTTAGGTGTCGAAGTGATTACAAAATTCAAATTATTATGCTGTAAATCCTGCAAGCTGACTGCATCTTGTAATACAAGATTTACAAACCAGAAACCCCAAACTACACATAACCTTGCTACTGTTTAAACAGACAGTGCTCTTCACCTATTTTCCATTTTCCATCTGTTATTTAAAACAAATACACCCATCAAAGTTCTGAAATTAACACGAGCAGAACCATCACTGAAAAAATGCAAGCTCATGCAAAAAAAACCATAACCAACTGCTCCCTTCCCTCCCTCAAATCAAAACAATAAAAAATACCCAACCCAACAACAACAAAAAAAGCACCCCACACCTGACACAATTTTAATTATATAAACAAGAATTCATTCTCTTTCTCTAAATTATCTGCTTCATGGACACTGAGGTTAAAGCTACTATAAAATATTCATCTGAACATTCAGCTTTTCAGATTAGTAAATGATTCTTAGCATTATTCTTATTTTATACTAAAACAGTGGTTTGCAATTTTAAAAAAAGCCTTTATCAACATTGAAACAAAACATTTAGGCATTTGATGATTAAACTGATTAAAATTTGAAGCATTAACCTAAAACCCTACAGCATTTCTAAGAACTTCACTGAGCTGCCATAATTTCTGTCAGCATATGTAGTACTGAATGACTAGTCAAATACCTGAATTGAAACTATTCCAGTCTAGCAGTTTGTATGATCTTGTGTTACCCATAATTCCGACAAAGGCTGAGTTCAAAACAGCAAATTAGTAGATCAGTTATAGGAGCAGAATAGTGAAAAAAAAAAAACTACCAACAAGAACACAATTGACAACACCACTCCACAGGAACTGGAAAGACACAGACAGCAGAGTTAATAAGTGGCTGAAATAGAAAGGGAAAAGAGGAGCATGCTATAGCAATCTAGCACTTTGCACGATCAAACTGTACAGTATATAAGCAATTACTGTCTTATCACAATGTTCTCAATCCCCCTTCACATGTTCTTTTCTCTTCTACGTTCTCCTGTTTATTCATTTGCCAGTTTGTTTATTTAATATTTTAACGATTTAAACTCCAATGCTTCATATCCTCATTACTGCACCAGAAATTTGTTTTCTGTTTCTTCACCTTCCCTCCCACAGCCACGTGCCTTCAGCCTCCCTTTTGTTTTCATTGTTTTGCAATATACTGCGTTCAAACTCCCATGTGTCTTACACTCACTTGTCAGGAGCAATCTGGATACACCCAGTTGCGCAAATATGCATCTCTGCCTTATTTGGTATCCTGCTTTCAGTTAGATTGTAAAAATAAAGGTGTGCATAATGCAAAAAATTAGTTCTTAAATCTTCTGACCATAACTGATTATTTTTTCCTTTTTGTCCTAAATAAATTTATCACACTGTGACCATTATCAGAAATCTGTTGAGAATACAGAAGCCTAAGGACTCACATGTAAATCTAACATAAATTGTACTTTGGTATTACATACGCTCAAAAAAAATCATATAATGGCTACAGTTGGAAGGGATCTTAAAGATCATCTAGTTCCAACCCCCCTGCAGAGGCAGGGGCATCTCCACTAGATCACGTTACTCAGGGCCCCATCCAATTTGGCCTTGAACACTTCTGGGGATAAGGCAGCCACAACTTCCTTGGGCAACCTGTTCCAGCATCTCACCACTCTCACAGCAAAGATTTTTTTCCTAACATCCAACTTTAAAGCAAGGATTTTTAATTCCGATTAAGTCTCAGATGATTTCATTTTCTGTTTACTGCATCTTTAAATCAGCAACTGTCTACCTGTTTGCAGAATTACTTGCTTTGGGTCAAAGGAAGAAGACAGAAAAGTAAAAATTGCTTTTAAAGATGTATTTGCTCAGACTTTGTTTTATTCCTCCTGACTAGTGCATGCAAAACCATTATAGGTGATCTTTCTTAATCCCCTCTGTATGCATTTTAAGTGTAATGCTAACTCCAGCTTTTTACAAAGTATTACTTGGCTTGTCTACGTGAATATAATGACAAAGTCTTCAATCAAAAGTCACTTACTTCTGATTTCAGAATGAGGACATGCAGAACACACATGTTCTAGTAATGAGGTTCCCAGGTAAATATTAAACAAAAGACTTAAAAATACTGCTCTGTATTTGTTTTTATAAACAGAAACAAAGCTGTAAAGGTTTTATGAAAAGAGGTTAAAACCATGTACTGAGACAAACGGTAATAATTATTCCTTAAGGATTTCAAGGTGCTGAAAATTGGAAAACATTCAGAGATAAGAAAAAGCAATTAATTTTTTGTTTAAATGTACAACTTGCATCACTATTAAAAAGTTGTTATTGCATTAATATTAAAAAATGGTTAAAAATAATTAACCCTTAAAAAGTCAAGGCAGTTTTTACTGCAAAGTTACTGGATTCCATCACTAACATGTAAAAATGTTTCTCACTAAAACTATACCATCTCAACAACTATTGTTTTTCAAGATGAAATGACTGCAAAACATTGTTTTTAATATATACTGTTAGAATGGACTTGTATCTACTCAAATATTGATAGATTAGAGGTACATAATCATTATTGCTGCGCTTGGACAAAGAAGTTGTTGCGTTAACATACCGGGATTATGAATGCGATCCAGGAGCTTCACAGATCGTGCGCTGACAACACCACCAACGTGGACAAGAAAGCCTGGTGGAAAGGTCGTCAAGGTAAAAAATGGAAATTCCTGTTATGATTAAAAACAAACATCAAATGACTGCTTACTAACCACTGCTGATTGCCAAAAAACATGCAGCGAATCGTTAATGTCCCTGGAATACAAGCAAAGCAGTTACATGAGGCCACCAAACATGTCCTTCAGGCGTACTAAGCACTACATAATCATTCATCTTCGTATATCCATAGGATAATAAAAGCATAAGTACTATACAATGTAAGAATACTTTTCCCCCATAGAGTTGTAGTTCAGCACATTAATAAATAATCAAAACTGTACCCATTTGGGCAAACAAAGCCTCTATGGTCCACTGTTACAATGACAGCTCAACAACCTTATTCTACTTTTAGTAGCTGATACAAAATAAAGGAACTTTCTTCTGTGTTTTTAATGTCATTGTTGCAAATGACCATAGTTTGATCCCAAAGTACACCAAGGTACACCAACTGCAGTTTTCCAAAAATTATGAATGGCTTTAATTAGAGGAAAACATTACTAAAAATATTAACACTCACATGCCAGTGTCATGAGCTTTAAACACAACAAGTAAATATTCTTCTTAGAGAATAAAGCCTAAGTCTTTTGAAATAAATCTCTAAGTTCTTAAACTAATGAAATTCACTTCCAATTACTTGATTTTACCCAGTTTCAGCATCTACACAAAAAACGCTGCCACTTGCAGGTCATACCAGAGGCAAAGTAAGTGACACGTGATGAAATTAACCAGTCACTGTCAAAGGTGACAAGCCTCAAACTGGAAGGGACTCTTTTCTACAGAGACATTCCAAGGCATGTCTAATATACACCTGATAGCACACTTATGGGGGAAAGGCAACAGATTAAATGTTCAGCAGTTCCAAAAGCAGAGAGGCAAAAAACAAAAAAAGAAAAATCATGCAATCACAGTTTGCATACTCACAATGACAGGTTGAAAGGAAAAACAAACACCGTAATTTTTTATGGGAGAAAGTACAGTACAGTTTGCTTTCCCACATACTTGAAGCACTGGCAAAGTACATTTCAACTCAGCTTCTACCTAACAGCGAACATGCTGCAGATTAAATGAGGATCAAGGTTCTTCCAGCAATACATGGCATGAAAAGTCCTTTTAAACTAAAGCCCAAAACAGATTTGAAAATTAATACTTCAGAATTCTTACCAGCCTTGTAATTAGGACTCTCACAATTATTTTTAACACTCTACAAACTTCAAATTTTCTGGGTTTTTGGTCGTCTTAGACTTTCAAACTTAAGAGGTAAACTTTGAAATCAGCAACCGTAGCATCAACAACCAGAAGAAAAAAACTCTTAACAACCCCAAACCAAACAAAATCTGAATTCATGCTTTCTAATGAAAGCAAAAAGCAAGACTTCACCACAGGACTCTCTGCAACCTCACTTGACAAATCTATATTCAGAAGCAGCAATGGATTCCTAGAAAGAGCTGCAGAAAAGACTGCCCCAGAAGTTTCTAACAGATAACAAAGTGCTTCACAGGTAATCAGAACAGACAGAAGGGTCTGACTTACACAGTCTGAACTCCTTTTCTATATGTCTTTCATATAGAAAAACGGGAAAAATACAGTACATCAAAATTTTGTTAGAACCCTCCTTCGTTGCAGCTCTGTAATATCCAGTGATTCCCACATACACTGATTAACACAGTGACAATCATTCTGTATAATATATATTTAACTATATAACATATACATTTACTCTGTCCTTTGAATACAGTTATCCCACATTAATGACATTTAAAATCAGCTTTCTCAGAACTGCAGGAATCAGCAGTCTACTGCATATGCCATCTATATGAAATTTCATCCAGCCTATACTACATTTATGGTTTACGCATACATATGTTTATGTGCTAAGTCAGGATGAATCTCCATGGAGATTCAAAAATTGATTTTTTTATTTTCATAAGGCTGCAAGTGATTTTAACACATTCAGACTTAAAAGCTTGCCCTCTGCTACCGCAATTCGTAAAGGATTATCTCTACAACAAGGTGATGCAAGCACAGAGCATTCTATTCCTGTGTCTGAGAAAACAAACTGACCTTCAAAGTTTCCAAGATAAAACTGAAGACGGTCAATTATCTTACCAATACCAATTAACTGTGCCATTTTGCAGCCAGTGACTGCATGCACCATGAAAGAACTGTCATTGGTTTAAATCCTTGCAGCTACACAGAGATTTTATAGTCGGCACCTGTGACAAGTTTGGTAAGGTCATTATAAAATCCTCAAATATCAGTTGAATACAACACATAAAACTGTTTCTGAACACGTATACACGTATTGCTCGCATGTTTAACTACATTTCATATAAAGACACACCCAAAAAAGGAAAAGCAAATGGATCAAGGCTACGCACATACGTCATTCAGCGTTAGCGCCAGCCAAAGCAGTTCTCGGATTCCCTTTCAGCCATTTATTCAGTCCCATCATTGTACCACACCCCCAGATAATGCTCGGGAGTGTCCACAGAGCTGTTTGGGCTGAATCAGAGGAGGGAACTGGCCCACATGTAAATACTGTTAATTTGCTCCTTATTTTAACTGTAAGATCATTTACTGTGCCATCACACAAGGTGCCCACACACTTTTAGAAGTTTGCCTGAGCTGAGGGAAAGGATGGATAGTAACGAGAAGCTTCCGCAAAGCAAAGTTGCTAAAGTCAGCAGGTCAGCTGAAAGAATCATCCTGAGAACTGCACTCTGCCACAACAGTTAGCTAGCAGTACTCTTCAGAGATGAAGATCAACACATGTCCAATCTGAAAAGGTAGCAGTATATATCTCTCAAGCACTTGTAGAATGCAACCGTGTAAGAATAAAAGAGCAATTTTCAAGTTGAGGTCAACAGAGACACAAAATACCATCAAAAGCAGTGTTTGGCCATTTCTACAAAAACACAGGCTACCTTTTTACGTGTAAAGCAACCTTACATTTTCTTGCTGATGAAAACATAGGATATACATTTATAGATAGCTGTGCTATAGTGGTATAACCAGATATCAACAGGCAGTTAAATGCCTTAGCACTACCATACATCCAAATAAACAGAACTAAGACTCAGAAGAATGTACCATATGTCTTACACATCTGCATATATATTCTATGTGCTGAATTAATTACTTGTTCTCCCAAGTAAGTGCTACTCCAACTAATCCAGACAAGTAACTAGAGAGCACCATTTATGTGTGCACTACTAAAACAAATATAACTTTCACTATTCATTCTAGTTAAGTAAGTCAACCTTGAAGGAAGCATAGCAAAAATCCACCCAACATGGACGTTTCAGAAAGACAGTATAAACATATTTTGGTGTTAATTAACAGCCTGCACACTTTGTTACATCATCGTGCATAACACAATCAATGTTTTTCCATGCCTTTCTATAATATTTATTTTCTATTTGACAGAATAAAGTTCTTAATAGAATGTGCAAATAATTCAAGCTCTAAAAAGGCATTAAGTGCTCTTCATCTACATTTTGATCTATTTTTAAGGAGCTTACTAAGGAAATAACGGATCAGCCATGAAATGACTGAAAAGCTAGCAAAAAACAACGATAAACAGAGAAAAGGATCTTTTTTAAAGCATTTGTTTCAAAATAAAAGAGACATTAAAATATCAACTGGAATGTATCAACATGCAAAATACCAAGTAAGCAACAATGTGCCAATCTGATAAATGCTCTTAAAAACAACACAATATAGGAAAAAAACCCTGCAGAAACAAGGTAACAAAAGAAATCTGAAAAATCTCACAAAAAATAAAATAAAAACATCTCAAACAATTGTTTCAAAACTCTCAATACCAGAAGAAAAGAGCTACAGGAAAAGTCACACGATGTTTTGAAACATACCCGCCTTCTACAGAACCTATGAGGCGATCCTCCCTTAGCAACAGATAACACAAAAAATGAGAAAACAATCATCCACTTAAAATAGCAGCCACTGACTCATATTTCAAAGATGTAGCTAATTTTATTTTCAGCAAATGTACACAGTTCTACGTAAGTAGCTCAGGCAGTAAGAAATCATAATTAACTGGAATTTATTTCGGAATAGGAAAACAATCACATTCCTTCTTTCAAGACACCCCCCTACTAACCTTTTGACAAAAGCAGTATATACCATTTAAACAAAAGTTGCAAGGCCTCATTCAAAAAATTGAAACAAATAATTAAAACCACACTATTGTTACTATACAGTCTATTTAGCATGGTAACAGATTACATTCTCAGTCCCTCAGAGGTTCTTCAAAAAGCTGCAAAATCTATGAAATTTCTGGTGAAGGGGATCAGGTTTCTTTAAGCTACCATTTTTTAAAGGCTATGTGCACATCATTTAATGTAGTAGAACAAAGGCTAAATTATACACCAGCTCTGGTTCAGTTTTTCACTATTAGAAATGGGATTTTTCACCTTGCTTTAAACTCGTGTCTGATTTTGGCTTCTGTAAAAAGTTAACTGCACACACAATGGTAAAGTATTAAAACTTCCACATACATCAGTAGTATCTTGAGACTAAATACCAGTAATTCCTTCCTGTAACTGTTTTCTTGGAACACAAATTGGAGTAACTGGAGTGCTGAGCACATTCAAGTTATTTGCTCCACATTTCTTAATGCTTTAGCAATATCTTAAAATATATTAAATAAAAGGGCTACTACTGCAGTTAAGTTTTCATACTTAAAAAATTACACGTATTTTTCAACGGGAAATAACTACAAAGATTTAACTTTAGTTGATCACAAAGACGAATATGAAATGCCTTACCCTTTGTTCCAGAGCTGACTGCGTCTGTTGTCTTAAAAGAGTTTTAAATGGTCCCCCTTCTTTTCCAGCACTCCCACTGCCCATTCCTGAAGAATATCAGTACAAATGACATTCAAACAAACACATATTATAATTTGTAATCATACTTTGATTTAAACACATATAGTCAATTCATGCACATAGTTCTACTTTTTAGAAAAAAATAATGCTGAGCATCACAGTTTGAGTTTGGAAACGGGTGTCCTAGGTTTTGGTTTTATTATGACCAGCAGTATTTTTTTAGAATTTGGACAAAATCCCTCAGTCTGAGATCCTTTTCTGCTGTCATCCTGAATTAAAAAACCCAAAAAATACAAATACTTTAACTACTTATCAAAAAAAAGCTGCAAAGATACCATTAGTTCCACATTGTTGTATGATGCCCCTCTGCCAGATTACTCTGAAGGATCTCTCCCTACTATCACTATCAGTTTGGGGGTATCTTTAAAAATAATCAAAATCTGGCTTTCTGAGATTTGCAGCATCACTAACCACTGGGAGAAGACTACATATAACTGTAGCAGTAGCTACTTAATGCATGATTTGGACCCAAAAGCAAATTGCAAAGGCAATGTGCATATTTTGATTTGAAATATAAAGTCTGAAGAAAAATTATCAATTATTTTTATTTTCTTTAATATCTGTGGAAATATTCACTCATCTTATTTGTTCAAATAAGCTAAACAATACTGCTCAGTATTTCAAACTGTCACACCTCTTTTGTTACTACACTTGCACACATACAACCTGTAAATTATGTGTAAATGAAAAGACAACTCAAATTTTGGATAATAAGGTCAATGTCTTTCTTTCATATAGTTTACTCTCACCTCGACCCTGCAATACAGGTGCTTCTCTGAAGAGAACAGGCTTATCAGATACACAACTATCTTTGCTATTGAATTTTCTGTTCTAGTGGACCATACTCTTAACTGAGCGTGTCAAGAGGCAAGTTTTATGAATGACAGTCAGATCTTTGCTCTAACAGTTAGAAACCACAAAAGTAAAAAAATAAGCACATACCAAGATTGTGGTTTCCTAAAGAAAACACAATGCTGGTGGTGCAGATTTTCCTGGTAATATTTCATAACTAAAAATCATACTACCACTGGTATTTCTTGCATCTAAAACCATCATTGCTAACTTGAGAAAGCAAAAGTAAACACCTAAGTTGCATAGGAAAGCCGAGGATAAAGAACACAAAAACAAGTGTCAAGAGCAGAATGAAATACAAACACCAAACAGTTATGAACAAAGACAGAAGTTTTGTTTACAAAATTTATAAATAATGTAATGTAACAATTCCTTGCTAGTTTCCTTTTTCTTCTTATCAGGCATCTAATAAACATAAATGAGATTGTACATATAATACATCAAAGTGCAGTTAAAGGTTTTGACCAACGATTAGGAGATCTGTAAATAATACTGGACTTAGTAATATATGTTAATTAATTCCTAACATTTTCAAAACGTAACATCTAATAATACATTAAAATGCTATCATTTTCAACAAATATTTTTAGCTGTTCTTGGATAAGGAAACAAAAAAATATTAGTATCTGTATAGTCCCATTAAACAAGTTCTCTGTAATTAATTATTTGGCATCATTGTCAGGGACTATGCAATATCAAACACAGACAAACACCATAAAAACTGGACATGAAACAAACTCAAAAAATACAAACGAATCAAAATAGTTTCTACAGAAAAAAGCAGTAATATTAACTATTTAATTTAAATCTATGAAAATCATGCATGTCAGTGAAATGGAAAAGGAGGCAATTCAAATAAAAAATTGGAACACACTTGACTTAACAGACTGAATTTCAGGACCAGAGTTGCCAGCCATCTGATCGGTATTATTTTTAATAAATCATGACTTGATTAATGAGCAAGGCTTTTCCCATACCAAATACAGGAATAAAGAGAAGGGAAGGATTTAAAAATAAATAGATAATAGTTCCGTTTTAGTCCAATTACCAAAGGAAATTTTGTGAAGGAAACTGAGAAAGTTCTGTAGCACAAACTACATTAGTTTCAAACGCTGTAAGAAGCTGTTTCAAGCTTCTGGGGCAGAGGTGAGAGATGGTATGAATAGTCATGTAGCCAGCAGTTTTCAGAGGCCAGCGGAACAGAGGGTTATAGACGGTTGAGTGTTAAACGCCCCCGTGTGAAATAACAACAACATTTTCGTTTAAAAGGCCATAATAGATTGATCCTACCAGAAGCAGCCAGAAGCAGCTCTTCAGTGAAAGAAACACTTTTCCTCAGAACAACTGGGCTGACATGGCTAGAGTGTAGAGGGTTAAGGCTAGACCCCGAGAGGAGGAGACAGGACTTTTTAAGATGTGGGGAATCACAAGAGAGTGTAGGGGAGCTGGGAAACAGGAAAATCCTAGGTCCCTGTGGGAAAGGTGCTGTGGAGGAAAGTAATAAGAGACAGAGATACAGATTCAGAAGATGACAAAAGAAACAGACAGAAAAAATCAAAATGAAGTTTTTCTTTTTTTTCTCCAAATGAACCAGCACTTACTCCAATATTATTTCTCAACATAAAAAGAAATGGAATGACAATACAACTCCACAATGAGAATGAGAAGCATGTTCTCAAAAAAATCATGACCTGATTTTTATGTTGAAATTTACTGTTTAAAGCCATGCTAATCTATTGTTTATTTTAAATTTTATGCAATGTTTTCTAACAAATAGTATGTAACGAAGGCTAAATAACAGTATTCCTATACACTTAATCTGATTACTTTCATAATGTAGATATAAATAGTTGTTTTCCATAGAAGGCATGGATTTTTGATTTTGAGAACCATCAATCTCATAAGATTCTAAGTTCCCATAAAGAAAAGGATTTCCCACCTTCTCAATTTCCTCCAAACATATACCATGTCACATCGAAATATATTAACTGACTAAAATACATCATGCTTTTTGTTATAATCTATTAGTTCACAATGGCATATTCACACTATTTACAGAAGTCTAACTCAAAACCAAAACAAAATTTCTCAGCACAGAATAATTTCCCCTCATATTTAGAGCAGAATGGGTAATATAATCACAACTGTATTTTTAACAGAACACTACAGTAATCACTTGAATTTGAACTACCAAAAACTAGAAGTCTAAGCAGATCCACCTCTTCTAGTTAAGTTATTCATATTGTGAAATTGTGGTATCTGCACTGTTTTGACAGGTTAGTCTCCACCTCAAACACGAGACCACACTAGCTACCAGACTGAAAAATAAAGAGGTATAGGACACACTGCAAAAACATCAGAAAATACTTAATCTTTCACATCAGTCAGTCAATCTGAGTAATGGGTATCTACAATTTGATATTGAATGTGTCAAATGAGGTATCTGCATGTTTTAAAGTACTTTGTTAAACACTAACTTCACTAACTTTCACACTAACGTATTTCAACTCAGTAACAGTCCTACAAAATGGAAAGAGAGCGCTCAACTTTATACAGTGAATTGTTGTAACACAACATATTGAATGCATTATATTATGGGAGCACCTCCAACAAATCAAATTGTTGGTGAAAGGTAAACTGAAAAAACTCAAGACTGTCCTTTTAAACTATTAATCCAACATGTCACACCAAGAAAGTTTTTAAATGAAACCAGCAAATCCTCCTAAAACACATTTCAGTAGCAGAGCTAAAAGCTGCTAAAAAGACAGTGCTATTAAGCAAATGTATGCCTGCTGTTAGCTTTATACTAAAAAGATAGCTAAAACATATCTTTATATACTTGAAAAATCCTTAAAAGAATAAGAGGTACAAATTCCACCACCTGTTTCAGTTCTGAATGAACTAAAGCCACATTCCTAACACCACTTTGAATGATATATGGTTACTGCTTTAAAAATGTTTAATATTGCCAGTGAGTTGTTGCCACCTTCAAAAATTAAGAATATTTATGTCTGTAACAGCAGTCACCTGTTATTTACAAATAATTTACATAGTAAGATTTTAGCATGGAAAATCTGACTGAAAGGAACAAGCTCTCAATTATCCAGTAAACCAAACACACGAATTTGTGGTTCTCCTACATAATATGCATCCTGTTATATTTGCAGGTCCTTTAAATAACTTACCCACAAAACAGTCAGCGTTTGCAAAAAACAACAATAAAAAAGGTATGCTTTTGTTCAGTTTTTTCCACATGGGATGCAGAAGCAAACACTAAGCTTCTTAATTTGGAACAATTTTTAAACAAGTATCTAAGGAATAAATTACTATTCAAAAATACTGAATATAGCTGTATCTGAATGCAACGTTTAACTTACCCACTTGGAAAACTTCTTGAAATACATGCTATCAATAAAGCTGAATCAACTACTCTAACACGCTTAAAATTTGCCTAGATTAGATGGAGACTATAGTGTCCTGAGCTTCAAATACCATAATTTAAAAAGCAAACACATTTTATAAACAATTTTGCAACACGTTTTGCCACATGTAGTGAAACTCAGGGCTTTGGTCACATAATGAAGAACAAATGGACTAATTCTTAGAGTTACGCTGACATTGAGTCTATGATTCTATGATTATTACTGACAAGATTCTAATAAACTAAAAAAGTAAGATGGGAGAAAGCAAGTTGAAGAAAATATGGTACGCTGATGAAGAAAGAAAAATGCCTTTTAGGAATGGCTGGAGTATAATTTACTTTTGAAAATGTATATTGTGCACGTAAAGCCACTTCTATATATTAAGGAGACCAGAGACAGCAGCTGCCACATTTCTAGTATTGTATGTGTAAAAAAGAGTTAAAAATCACAATATGCTCGTACACATATTAGGTTTGAAGATTACAGAGTTTTAGTAACCTTGTCCTTAAGATATTGCAGGGAGAAATGTATTCCCATGATCTGTAACATGGAGGAAATTTTCAAAAGGCAATAAATCTGGGACTCCTTGAAGACTCTGGGATCTTTTCTTTCAACTCAAATACAATCATGTTACAAATGTTAGTTTAATGTTATCCAGATCAGTGGATTGAATTTTTACCCTACAGAAATCTTTTCAAGTTTGAGGTGTGCTATATGAAGTTTCCAATTTTCATATCATTTTGATAACTTCGATGCCAAAAAGCCAAAAGGGGTTGAATGAAAATATAAAAAGAGAAACATAAATAAAACAAAAAGCGGGTGGAAGCGCCTTACCAGTTTTGGGTGTCAAACTCAAATCTGTGTCAGAAGAAGAGGACTGTCGACTGTAGGACTTGGAAGGTGAAAAGGAATAGGTTTGGTTTTTCAGAGGGGTGGAGGGTCCTGATGAATGAGTATTGGGATTGGGATCTTCATTGAAGGGAATCCTGCCAGAAGAAGGTGGAAAAATATTCAGTAATCCTGTGCCAAAGGACCTGGCTGACAGCAGCATGATCCAAACACCAGGATAGGATTGGGGCAGGGCCAGCAGCTATTCCTTGAGTGAGGGACTGGGGATGAGGCCAGAGGCAAGGAAATGTTTTTCATTCATTCAGCATTCTACAGATAGATGCTGATTATTTACAATGAAACAATTAAGCCAAATGAAAGGCGTGAGATGTGACAAAAAAATTACATGTATGCAAAAGAAAAAAATTGAAAACAGTTTATGGCTTAAAAATATGGTCAAATACACAATGCTTTGAGTTCTTTTAATACAGAAAAAATGATTTCAAATCATACTTGTGTTTATACATAGTCATACATTTATGTATATACACACATATGCATTACAGAAAAAAAATGTTTCCTTATCCTATAGCATCAGTAGCATGCCACAGCTAAAAACAGAGCAAAGAGGAGAATCTTTATGGGAACAGCTATATTGACAAACAGTTCACTTATGCACAGGTTAACTTACCTGGTCTCTAAAACCATCTCTTCCACAAATGGCACATACCCTTCTTACAGCATTTTAAAACCTACACACCAGATCTGAATTACGCTTGAAAGCAATCATGAACTCAAATCATAAAATCATTTCCTGCAGTGACTGTAAAACAGTGAACGTTCCCCAGACACATTAACTTAGCAGAATTTCTTAGAAGTAAGCATGTCAAAAACCAATGAAGAGTGCGGCTTTGTGGAAGAGACTCCAATGCATTTTCAAGAGACTATTGCCTTTGTTTCAGCAGCTGCACATAGAGTAGATCTTCACTGACAATAGAAGGTGTCTCCATGAGAAAATGAGGGGGGAAAGATGGGTGGTACCTGCCTACACTGCCTGCCTGCCTGCCCTTTGAGACCACTGTGCCTGTGGCCTGCCTCTCCCCAGCTCTTGAGTCTGAGCAGTCTCGTACCAGTGTAGATGAGAGTGGGAACAGACACAGAGAAGTTCTGAGTAAGTCGTGAGCCAGTAGCAGTGTGAATTGGACTGTTGTGAGTCGAGCGGCATCCATGGCTTGGCGGATGAACCAGCGGAGACCTGAGAGCATTTGCAGTCAAGGTGGAAGAAAAGAAAACAATACATACAAAAGGTTGCAAAGTTATGTTATAAATTATTTCAGGGAAGTTTAGCTAGAGGAGATCTCTTACTTTAAGCAGACCCTAAGAATTTAAATTCCTAGCATGCAAGAGTCCAGATGAATAAAAAGAGAGAAAGGAACAGCTTACGCACTAGCTTGTGAATGTGGAATTGATTCTTTGGCAACAGAGCACCAAATTAGTAAAGCCAAGAATAAGAAGTATTAGTTGATTTTGCTGGCTTTGGAAAACAGTTCCAATTTTTGGACAAAGGGACACTAATTCTGACAGTACCCACCACCAATGTGACTATGAACTATTTGAGGGGTCAAATTCCCAGATTTTGCTTTTCCAGAGTGAAAGCTACTGATTCATGAATTAATGCTTTTTAAGATGGTAGTTATTAGGGTCACTCTTTTTTTTTTAATTTCTTAAAATCACCAGTGTTATTTTATGCTGCATTGCATCCAGAAGCTCTTCTGATGGCAAATATTTAAAATTAAGACAAGTTAAGCAAGCTATGATCCGAAATAAAAACCAGTAATTTAGCCTGCATGACAAAAATGCCTAATTATTACTGTAATGACACCAGTTCAAGCTAATAAATACTGCTAATTCAATTAATACCTCTGGAAACATAGCACTACATAACAGACTCTTTAGTCTTGTTTTTTCCTTCCAAAAACTGGACACTCTAGCAAACAGAAAATAACTGATTTATCCAAGCAACAAACTAGTAACAATTTGAAGAAGACTGCAAGTATTTTTCTATTAATGTGCATGCACATTAAAAATATTGTATTCAAATTGTCTGGTGCTACAACAGAGATAATAAGTATCAAGGAATTCAACCTCTCATCGTAAGTTTTCTCTGAAAGTACAACTTTCACTTGTTTTGCAACAGTAAAAGCACACAAGAAATTACAGGACTACTTTCAAGTCATTCTCCAAATCAACAGATAGAACTCTCCAGATTCAAAATTTATCTTTTCTTATATGCTCAGCATAAATACTCAAACATGACTACATTGAACTTGGAAAATCCTGAATAGAAACTATGTCATAAGAAGTCCTCACGAAAAATGTTTATTGTACAGTGACAAAGCAGAACTAATTATGAATTAGCAAATTGGTGGATCGCAATCCAAGGATACGTGCTATCGCTGCTAGATAAAATTCAAAAGGTCATATTATGTAAGGATTACCACTCCGGCTTCTAAAGAAATAACATAAGTAATCCAATCTATGTAATTCCAAAATTGCGGAATATAAACTCAGTTGCACACAAATAAAACCACAAAAGGAAAACAATTTCTGAAAAAAAGAAATCACACTGGTTATGTAAAACTGAATGAGTATGAAAAGAAGAGAGATGAAACTTGTTTCCCTACAAACTACTAATTCATACTTACTCCTTCATTTCTTTGGATGGGGAGCTACATGTAGGTAAAAATGCCGATGTGTTACTTAATTTATCCAACGTGCAGGCTGTTCCTATCGCTCGCACTACTAATCCAGATTCTCCCTCCAAATCAAAACACTGCAAATACCCAACAACGGCATTTCCTCTCATTTCAAGCACCTTCAAACCAATCTTCCTTTGTAATTCACCTACAAAACAAAAGGTAAAGAGCTCATAATTGCAGTGCACTTACTCTGCTCGTGGTCTCTGGCCTCTGCTTTGGAATTGCAAAGGAAGTCACTAAACCAGGCAACAGTTCAAATCATACTTCATTATGCCAAGCAGCTGGTCACAATCTCTGTCTCCTATGACATACTGTGATATTCACGATTTACACAGTCCTCTTCCTTTTCGTCCTGCAGATTACTGAATACTTTTTGAATTATTATGTTTCAACTTTTTAAAAAAAACTTATTTAGAGAGAGACAAAGAGAGCAAAAGATGGTCCAGGTTGTGCTTGAACACCCAAGTTTCTATATACTCCTTCATGCAGTCAGAACAATGAAATATCTTTGATGTTCATTATGGCTAAGCATAATCTATGTTATTGACAAACTGAAGAGAGTATGAAAGTTTTGAGCTGAGTGGAAACTACTAAGGACTCCTCCATTCAAGGCAAGGCTGAAACTGATTTTTTACATACACAGCATGTATTATGACAGAGATCCATGAAACAGCCTGTCACATTCTCAGAAGTTACAGAATCTGTTAAGGATTCTATAGGTATGGCCACCAGTAACAATAACTGCAGTGTGAAGCATTACATTACATGAAAGCGATCTGTAAGAAAGCTAGAAAGGGTCTTTTTACAAGGGAATCTAGTGACAGGACAAAGTGTATGGTTTCAAGCTAAAGGAGCTCAGATTAGGCCTTAGGAAGAAATTCCTCACTATGAGAGCAATGACGCACTGGAACAGGTTGCGCAGAGAAGCTGTGGATGACCACTCACTGGATGTGTTCAAGGCCAGGCTGCATGGGGCTCTGGGCAACCTAGTCTAGTGCAAGGCATCCCTGCCCAGAGCAGACTGGGTTGGAACTAGGTGATCCTTCAGATCCCTTCCAACCCAAACAATTTTCTGACTTTATGACATGAAACAGTATTGCTAGGAGGTCCTTTGGGTTTTCTCCTCTCAATCACTGCCATGAATAAATATATTAATAAAAACTAGCAAAGCACGTCACATGTGCTACTTTATCCATTCTCGCTAACTACATAAGGCCAGAGATATGCAAATGTTCATTCTGTAAAGTAATACAGGCAAATAAAACTCATAAAAAGTTAGTTCATATCAGTTACAACAATACTGGCTTTTCACATTTTTCCTCAAAATATGCTGGCTTTCCAAATGAAGAGAGACATCTCCACGATCTCCTTCATACTGCCTCTCTTACTACGGATCTCTAAGTGCTTGCAAAAATCAACTTACTTTTTATTTTGGTATCTCCCTTAAAACATGGCTTTATCCACAAGACACCTGGCAACATTAAGAGCCTGTTAGAGAACTGAAACCACTCCCTATCATTCTAGTGGTTCTTTCTCATCATTTCTTTGTATCCATTACACCTTCAAGATTGTCCACCTCAGACTTATCTTAGTGTCCACCTCGTCTCTCATTGTAGTGTGCAAAGGCTCTAGAGCAGAGGTGTTTTGTTCTGTTCTGTTGGCACTGAAACTGGAGGATCTCAGGTCACAATGGCTTTTTAAGTGCTAGCAATACCAAAAACAGATCTATGAAGATATTTGAACTGATTCTAATCACTGGCCTCTCTAAGAATTGCAGGTATGTACTGCAGAATTGATACAAGGCAATGCAGAGGTATTCTGGATAAAAACCAAACCAATCTTGACTTCAAAAACACAGAATCACACAAGGGACAAGTAAGGTAAGTATTGATACACACTGTATCTGAGATTGTGCGTATTTGTTCACATGCTTCAAAAGTAGTTCAAAGAGGCTGGAGTAGTTAATTGTTTGAGTCAAAAGGCTAGTAATATTCCTCACGTGGGTTAAGAACATCTTCAAAAAAGTTCCATGTTTCTTTGACCTGGCTAAAAACAACCAAAAAAACTACACAGCATCAGGACCCCACCAAGAAGGAAAAAGTAAAAGGGAAAACAAGTCAGCCATACTGGCCATCAGTTAGCACAACAGAACCTTCAAAAACAGAAGACATTATGAACTGCAAAAATAAACATAATTAATACCAAAACCCATACACAATCTTGTCTCAAGCAAGCTACTTATTTAAATTATGGATTGTTTTTAAAGCAGTAATAATAATCATTACAGCCTACGTGCTTAATACCTGACATGAGAGAAATAAGTCTTTGTCTAGCCTCATTCGATGCCCTTGGTGTACGAATTCGGTCTATCCACTGGTATTCTGGGTCTTCATTAACTACAAGTTCTTCCACAAATCCATGAATTATTACTGCTCTGTAACACTTAGGAATAGATGTAGCTGTTAAAAAATACACACATATAAAAGATATAAGGCGTGAGTGAGTGAAGAATCAAGAAAAACGTAACATTACGCATAAAAAGTTATTTCAGTGATTCCAAACCATAATCCACGATTTTCTATTAAAACACAAAACCACCCAAGCAGTTTCGTTCTGCGAGACCCTGAAACACTCATAACTGGATAGTGTTATGAAACCTTTTGACTTTGTGCCCCCAAAGTAACACAATGTTTGTATGTAATTTAGGAAAGGGAAGAAAAAACAGTTATTTGCATTGTCTTGAAATATGAAAAGTAAAATATTATATAAAAAAAAGCAAACCGAACAATTTTCTGCAGCTGACTTTAATGTAAATCTCTGCTAGACTTACACCATGAGTGGGTGAAAGAAGGGAAACTGGCAGATTAGGTAAAGAGAGAAAAGAAGTAGCAAAAATAAGTTTTTTGTTCAAATACACCTTTTTGTTTACTTACTGCAAAAAAACTTGACTCCACAGGATGACTGCCTAAATCTGTTTAAATCATTAAAGAGATCTACTTTCACCACCACATTGATCTCTCCACGTATACCTATCAATCAAAAACACAAAAAATAAGCTGTATCAGAAACAAATACAGAAGTAGCCCTAGTAATTATTACCTATTACTAGTAATTAATGCATTTTCTATTACCAGTGAGTTAGTTTTCCTATACTAAAACCCTGCTAGAAATGCTTGGTTCAACTAGCAGTTCCTGTGTCAGTTTCAGCCTAGGACAGAGAAGCAGAACACTTCATTGCCCCTCACGGCTGCAGCAGAGATTCAGTCTCAAAGGAAGCTTCTAGTTCTGCAAAGCCTTTTGAGGCTGAAGCTATGCAAGCCCAAGTCCTCAAATACCTGCTGCGCTAAACAGGACTTTAGAAGACAAACTGGTTTGGAAAAGAGAAGCCATTCACCTCCTGGCATTGTAATGGCCTCTGCTGCAGTGGTCAAGTGCTCTCCCTGCCTCTTGTAGCATTGATTCAAGAAGGGTACAAAAATCAATACCAAAAGCACCATGACTGCCCCAAAACACTGTAAGCAAATGTTAAGGAGTACTACCTTTGAGCATAGATACTCTGACCAAAACCAAAAGCCTTTTATATTTTCTCCCTGAAACAGTTTTAAAAATCACAGCAAAGCTACTCTCTGAGGTTCAATCCAATGAAAGAAAATCGATGGTTCTTTGTAGAACAACAAAGCGGCACAGTCGACGTTTGTCAAATACTTTAAATACTGAGAAGTACTTACATAAATGCAAAGTATTACAGACATTGTAGATAAAATTTAATTTTTGGCCACCACTCCTCTTTTCTGAGCTGCTACATTTTCACCATCCAGTAGCAAAATAAATTCACTTAGTATAGGTTCTGACACATTGAGGACAACATTTCTTGATGAGTCTGATCTCTCATGTCTTCAGAGGCCTTTACCACTGTTATGGTTTGAAAATTGCCCAAATTTTCAGATAATTGTATTTGTGCTTTCATGAAGGAAAATGCATTTTAGCTTTAAGAGTTTAATCCCATTAGCCCCCTAGCCTGACCTGATCCCAAGGGGTGGGCAGTCTTAGCCTAGGAATGGGTGTGACCTTCAAGACTCTGCCCTTTTGGTTATGGGGCCTCTATCCAGAGACATCACAACTGTAGAGCCGCTCCACCCCCCTGCCCTCTCCAAGGTCTGGACGTGGCCCCTAAGCCGCGCCAGCCCCCAATATCAGACATTGGGAACAGCTGTCCCCGGTCCCCCTTGCCCAAAGGCTGAGTGGCAGCCACAAGTAGTGCAGGCCCCTGCCGAGCACTTTCGGGCTGGCATCAGCCCCTGCCGCTCTGACATGATTCAGTCCCCTCGTAACCTGCCTCTCCAAGCTGAAAAGTCCCAGATCTCTCAGTCTTTCCTCATAGGGTAGGTGTTCCAGTCCCCTAATCATGCTCATGGCCCTCCATTGGACTCTCAATTAGATCTCTATCACTCTTGAACTGTGGAGCCCAGAACTGGACACAACACTCCAGATGTGGCCTCACTAGGGCACAACAGAGGAGAAGAAAATCTCTTATCTGCTGGACACACTCTTCTTGATCCATTCAACAATTACATTGTCCTTCTTGGTCACAAGAACACATTGCTTTTCCATGGATAACTTGTTGTCCATAAGAACTCCCAAGACTGCTCTCCATGGAAGTGCTCTCCAGTAGATCACCTCCCAGCCTGTACTGGTGCATCTTATTACTCCTTCCCAGGTGAAGGACTGCACTTTTTGAACCCCAGTAAATTCCTCTCTGCCCATCACTACAGTCTGTCCAAGTTTTCCTGAATGGCTGCACAGCCATCAGGTGAATTGGCCAGACCACCCACCTTAGTGTCATCAGCAAACCTGCTGAGGAGACACTGTATCCTATCATCAAGATCATTAATAAAGATATTAAACAAAACAGGACCCAACACAGATACGTAGGGGACACCACCAGTTACAGGTCTCCAGCTAGACTCTGTACAATTAATCAACACTTTCTGGGCTGTTACTTAGCCAGTTTTTAATCCAAATTACAATCTGTTCTTCAATCCCCACTTTCTAACCTTACTCACAAGCATGTTATGCGGGACTAACAAAAACATTAGATTCACGGATTTAACTCTACCATTCCTGCAATAAGGTCATCTATCTCTAACTTCCAAAAAGCCAGTAGAAAGAAGCCTTTGGTTACAACAGATTCATGTATTTTCATAAAGAATCATGCTGAGGTTAAAAAAGAATACAAATTTATACACATACTCATTTTTGTTAAGGAAGCATCAACAAGCGTTTGCCAAGGATGAAGATAACCAGAATTTACTGTCAAGAGCATGTAAATATAAGAATTCTAATTTTACTTAAACAGAGCAAAAGCTATGAGATACTAAAGGATCTAGAAAAATACAAGTTGTACACGTCCTGAGACAAACATTCATCTAGTTTAACTTCAAAAGAAAACATACAGTAAGAAAACATGAATAAAAGGATAAGAGAAACCCATGAAATATTTCTGAAATATACCTATTCATTGTACTATTTTAAATGTAAACATTATTTAGCAGTCTAGTAAACACCATTAATTATTTCCCAATGATTTATAATTGGCTTTTAACATAGATAATTTAATTCACAGTGGATAATGAACAAGGGTAGTAATGACAAACACCTAGATGTTCTGCAATAAGGTCTTCAAGCAGCAAGCCAACTGCTCTGAACTGATAGTGACTTCTGGGACAAAAGCTGTATGTCATTAAAATCTAAAGCAAAAATATAATTAATGTAATTTTCTCATACCTTCAAGACATTCTGAGGAACCCTCCCTAGCACTGAATGTTTTGAAAGGAAACAAAATTTCATGCTTGATTTTATCTTGAAGATGTGTCATATCCTCTCCCTTCACCTCAAGTGAGGTTTATCCCAGGAAGACACAGCCCAAGTGACTCCAGCAAGAAGTTCATTCTTTAGGTAAACAGGTGACAGTTGGAAAAGTATATCTGACTCTTTGTTGTAATCCAAATTTTAAATAACACATGAAGATATTTTTTCACTTCTTACAAGTTCTGTGGGAGGCATTCTGCCAACCATGAGTCTGAACTACTATGCCAGAAATTTTCTCATGCCAGAAATTGGGAAAAAAAAATGCCAGAAAAGTAGCTTTCAGATCCTAAGGCTAAAACTGTAACGAATACCTGAAGGCATCTTACAGAAATTAAGACTGCGAGAAGCAGATTAAATCTGAAACAACATTATATCATTTTAAAATGAGGAAATCTTACCATGAATGGTATCATAAATTGGAAACCATCCTGAAATAACCGTAGCTGCTTCACTATACAGTAAAGGATCAATATCTATGTACACTTTGCCAATGGCATCATTAGCACTGTAGGTATCGTGATCAAGGACTGTAATCTGTAGAGGTTCATCTTGTAGCTCTTCATCATCTACCTAGAAACAAGTATCAACACAGTACCTGAGTATTTATTTAAAATGCAAGGAAATACTGCTGCAAACCAATTGCAAACAAGAAGCAAGTTAGTTACATGAAGTGACCTGACACCAATAAAGCTGCAAATTCAATTTCCGGTACCTACACAACACATTCACTTCTTTTTATTTTACCCTTCACACATTGCAGAGATCCTGGAAGAAGAAAAAAATATCAAGATTACAGTAATTACAGGTTTAGAAATTCCAGAAGGTTTCTCTTAAGTCACATTCCCAAGACTGTCTACACATCTTCTCAATACAGACTTGTAGTTTTAAAAATAAAATACAAAAATAAAATAAAATAAAATAAAAAATTCACTGCATTCTGAAGTTATGGTTATTGATATTTTCACATTCCCAAACAGGTCAATGGCTTCAGAGAAGACATTCTATACAACCCACTGTAGAACTTCAGTAGTTTCAGACATGCACTTTCCTAATTAAATAATCCATCTGCAGGTACTTTTTTTACAGTATTTTTTAGGATATACAAAGATAGGCATTCTACAACTTTCTGTGTTTGAATTAAGAAACCAAGAATCAGATTTGCTAAATGCAATGGGAGAACTCATCTAAGTGTTTGCAGAATTCAAATGTAGTCCTGCAAAAAGACCAAACTACACACACCACACCCCTCCACACACACATTGGCTTAAGCAGTTAAGTGTTTTTTCTGCTCTTTAAATAAATTAATACATTCCACATTTCAGGTTTGCTGTTTAGCTGTTTTCTTTCCCAAATCCATTTTTCCATGCAAAATTAATTTTGAGACCTCTGTTACTGTCAAAAAACCCTCTTTCTGAATGAAAAGATATCATGGACGATCTCCACAGGGATCAGGTTTTTACTCTCACCCAAAACATGACCCCCTGAAATGAAAGACAAAAGCTGACTATCTTCAACAGCACAGTACTATTTTCTTAATCAACATGGATTGCTGGTTAAGAGACGCTTTTAGTCAAGCATTCCACGTTGATTAATAATCTGCCTGACCTTACTATTTTAAATATGTTCTAAAATACTTCTGACATTACCAGCTATTGCATCACTCACTACATGTCCACACTCTGAAACCCGTATTTATACTGTAATGTTATCTTAGAACACTATAAATGAACCAGTATTATGTATTCAATTGTTTTAATTAGTTTATTCTAAATATTATTACATAAGTTTTAAGGCAATTTGGAAAAAAGCAGAAACAAAAAGAAAAAAGAGTATGTAAACACCTGTCAAAGGATACCAATTAATTAGATGCTGGAAAGCAACAAGCAATTACAGGAAAAAGCTGAATGCCCTCATTTTTTCAGAAGGAAATGAGAAATGTCTAGTAATTGCTGTCCGAGCTCTTTATGTTGCCATTTTCTTACAGGAATTCTCCATTTTCTTTGTCAAGCGCATTATTTTTTGCAGCCCAAAGTAATTAGCTTTCCTTACACAAAACTACCCCTTTAAAACACACGCTTACCAGAACTGACATCTGAAAGCCTCACACCATAACGATATTTTCCTCCCATTTTCACCTCTGTCTTTTCCAGTATTATACACATTAAGATTTCAGCTGGATCCAATCTGCAAGCTTTTACCTTTACAAACAGTCCTACGAAGCCAATGAGACATCTTTGGCAATCAAGGTCTAACTGTAGACACACATCTATACCACAGTGTCTATGTAGATACAAGCAAACTCTTAAAAAATACTTACCTCAAATTTGAACCACTCAGAATTCCATTGAGGATTAAGCGACTTGGGATACACATCCGTCTTAAATGTAGTATTTCCAAACTTGACCTAAAAGTATAAGCCATTAAATAGTAATAAATTATTACATTTAGAAACTCATTAAATCTACGGATGTGTAATTTTATATCCATATTTCAATAACAGATTTTCACTGAAAGCAATTTTTTAATTGACTCACATATAAGAGTACATAACTTCTCATGTATGAACACTGCCAATAAATCTCTATTAAAATTGTTTTTCACTTTCTATCACTTTACAGTTAACAGTGCCACATACATTGACTATGCACTGTCATTTGTTGTATACGCTTTGCTTTCTGTTTTGAAATACAGAATTGGAAAGTATTTTATCTAAATATTGTTTGTTTATGCTCTATTACTCTTTTCTCTAGGGATTCTAAGTCACCCTTTTAGACAATTTGTAAAAGAAATGTAGAAATAAAGTGGTAAACAGTAATAAATTTATTTCTTAAGGTTGGGAAATCTCAGATGCACAGCAGAAAATAAGCAAAACCATCTCTATTAATTGTAACCATGATATGCTGGACACACACAAGTAAATCAGGAGCAGCAAGGGGGAAACCACAATATGAGGTTTTATTTCTTTCTTAAAATACAAAATACTTCAGAAAGCATATAAGCAAAAAGATTATAGGGATTACATGTCTCCATACATACCTCTCTACATATCCCTGTAATCTCCATATACTGATCATCAAAAATTCTCCACATTTCTACTGATTAATGCACCTCCATCCACTACAAGGCCAGGATGGATGAGGCTCTGGGCAACCTGATCTAGTGAGACATACCCCTGCTTTGGGCAGAGGGGATGGAACTGGATGATCCTTAAGGTCTCTTCTAACCTAAATCATTCTATGATTTTATGATTCTGTAACAGCCTATTTCACGAATCTCTATTTGATCTCCGTAGGAGTCTATTCCAGGATGACCCCATTTGTTTGTTTTTTGTGGTTTGGGGTGAGGTTTTTTCAAGTAACCATGCTGCTCAAGAGCCTTTACTTGATAGTAGCTTTCAGTCCAAATAATTTACAAATACTTGCAGTTCTCTGAATCTTGACTCACAAAATAATTAGTACTACTTACTGATACCTACAGTTATGTTTCCTAATTCATTCAAGATTCTTAAGAAAATAATGACTGTGTTGATTTTGAGAGAAATGCTGCCATTAAAAACAGCTGCGGATTTTGAATAACATTTTCACTTTAAAGTATAAATGGATTTGGGAGACTACATTTAGGCTTAGCTCTTGAAAACTGCATGACAGGTATTAAACACTTTACACATTTTAGCTATATGGTGACTATGTTGCATAGAAGCATAACCCAACTCTAAGGAGATTCTGCACTCGCTTATGTACATCCAGTTAATTTTAAAAGCCTGCAGAGCTGGATTAAGAGTTCATGCTGAGCTTTGTATATATATAACCCTATGTAATAAAATCCACAAAACTCTGCGCAGCATTTGTGACCAAAGAAACAAATAAAAAACAGTAGGACTCCCTATTTGATCCTATGAACAGTAATGCTTTCAAAAAGAAGTCACCCCAAATTAAGCTTTCTGGCTAAATGCCAGAGTGGTATGACAACACAGGACTGCAGCAACATTCCCTCATGCAAAAAACACCCATCGAAAGGTGGATGCAACCTGTGAGCAAGCAGAAAGCTAACAGCACAGCTACATACATGTATTCCTCACACAAACCAGAGACAACGACATACATAAAGCAAAGGGATACCAACATAACTTTGAACTAAGCTACCTTACACATCAAAAGCTGCCAACAGGCCACAGCCCAGAGCTCCACCCAGTCTATTTTTACATGTTATCTAGGAAGTAAATTAGCTCCCTTGGAGCCCCAGGCAGCTATAACTGAACTTGTCCGGTAGCGGAGCTAGTTCATTAAAGCTAGCAGAGGTAATCAAGCACTGCACTGCTGTGAGCTGTCCAAATTTAGAAACACAGAAGAAATTGTGCTAATTTGCTGCAGATCGCACACGCTGGCAAAGTCCAAGTTTTGCATAACCTGAACCAAGTAAGAGCTCTAAAGTTTTTTCTCATTTTGTAATTGTAAATTTATATTATAAAATTTAAAATGGAAATTAGAGGCTCGTAGTCAACTAATCAGCTTTCCGCTTTTAAGTGGAAATGTTTTGTAAAGCTCTTCAGCAACCTTACACTGAAAAAAAAAAAAAATCGACATTTTCAAGATGAACTTCTTTTGATATCTCACCTGCTGCCTTGCCCTACTCCACATGTGGAAAGGGTAATTCCCACAGGCCCCATCCACCTATTTCCTGAGCCTTATTTGTGTCAGGACACTTACGAATTGCACATGAACTCAGCTAAGTAAACTGGTCTTTCTGAAAAACGTTATTTTCCTTTTTCTTGGTAAGACAGTCTTTTAACCAGATGGGATTTCTGAATCTGTTTTGCCACACAGTTGCTCAAGACAGTGGGTTTGGCAAAGATGGAGAAATGTTGGGAACAAGTGACTACTAGTAGAGAGAAGAGCTGTTTCCCCTCAAGGCAGCTTTAAAAGAAGCTAAGTGAAATCCATCTGAGATCTGCATTTCCTATTTCTGTTTTCCCTGTCTCCTAACGGTATACATCATGTTGCTATAGGCTGCCTATTAATCAAATTTAAAATTACAACTGAATTACTTACAGATTAAAAACTGACTGATGAGACATTTGGGCTGGAAAACACCTCCGAGATCATCAAGTCCAGCCTATGACCTAACATCACCTAACGCAGACCATGGCACTAAGGGCCACAGCCAGTCTGTCCTGAAATACCTCCAGGGATGGGGATTCCACCACTGACCTGGGCAGACCACTCCAGTGTCTGATCACTCCTGTGAAGAAGGGCTTCCTAATAGCCAGTCAAAACCTCCCCTGCTGCAGCTTCAGGCCCTGTCCTGTTATCCTATCACTAATTGCCTGGGAGAAGAGCCTGACTCCATGTGTCTACAACTTCCCTTCAGGTACTTATAGAGAGTTACAAGGTCCCTGCTGAGTCTCCTCCAGACTAAACAACCCCAGATCCCTCAGCCTCTCATGAGACCTTCCCTGGTTTTATGGTACTGCAATGGTCATACCAGTTGTTCATACTGGAAATAATGAATCATCAAACAGAAGGAACGCGTAAATTTGTTTTACAGTCCCCTCCTGAGAAATGCCCCATATATCTTGCCTGATCGCTATATGATTGTCACAAAGGCTGAGGTTAACCATTTTTTGTGCAGTAAAGCCATGAACTATGTAGAATACTATTTAGTAAAATACTTAGATGTTCCTAAAATACCATTGATATTCTACCCGGTCGTCAGCTGAAGGGCGCGCCACACACCGCTTCTGCCGAAGCATCAGCACAGGCTGACCAGGCAGCTGGCTGAATCACCAGCCCTGGACGCGTTTAACAGATTTCGTGTAGATACAAAGCTTAAGGACGCGGTTTAGCGGCGAGCTTGGCACGGTATGGTTAATGGCTGGGCTCGATGATCTTAAACATCTTTTTCAGACTGAACAATGCTACAATCCCCGGGGTCAAGGGCTTAGGGGGCTCCTGCCATTAACGCAGACCCGCAAGCCTGATCTGGAGCGGTTCCGGGGGCGGGCAGCCGATTCCGCAGAGCTTCTCGGACGCGACGGCGGCGTCACCTGCCACCGCAACGCGGCGGATACAGTGGCGCGGAGCGGGGTTCGGCACAGCTGCGGTCAGTACGGCCCCCATTCTCTCCAACTCCGCGGTCGCCGCGGCGGGGCCCAGCAGGTGCNCGCCCCTCCCCTCCCGCAGACCTCCACGAAGGCGTCGGTCAGGTCGCTGGCGCGATCCATGACGGGCAAATGGCGCCCGGCCACGATTTTGACCTTCAGCTTCCCCGGCATCTTCCTCCGCCTCCCGCCGACAGCTGCGGGAACAAAACAACAGCGCGTAGCCCATCGAGCGGCACCGCGCGCGAGGAGCGGTGGGGGGGGTTTGGACGGGGAGGACTGAGGGGAGGAGGAGTGCGCATGCGCCGGGGCGCGCAACGGTCTGCGGGCGCGTGGCCGGGCACGCGCGCCATGACGCCACTCGGGGGTGGAGGGAAGGGTGGCTGCGTGCATGCGCTGCTCGTCTGTTCCCCGCCATCCGCAGCCGAGGAGGCTGGCTGCTGGGGGGCTGGGCGGGTTTGGGTCTAGCCGCACGCCCCCTGCCGCCGGCCGCAGAGCCCACCGCTGCGGTCCGCTGGTGCTGCCCGCTCCTAACGCCAAAATGGCGCTGCGGCCACGGGTACCCCGCAAGAAGTTGAGCGCCGACTCCTCGATCTGTTCCGCGCTAGTGGTACAGTGGCGCTTCCCAGGGAGGTCAGGCTGCTTGAGCGCTGAGTCATCGATTCCCAGGACTGCGGATCCATGCTGAGCCTCGGCTGACTGCAGCGCCCGCAGCCGTGACGTCTCCTTTCTCATCCAGCCGTGTGTCTGCGGGGCCCGGAGCCTGGTGTTGCGCTGGGCACACCCCGGCCGACCTGCCCAGGGCTCCCGCCACCCGTCAGGGCTCCCGGCACCCGTCAGGGCCCCGCAGTGGATATTGAATGCCGATTCTTGCAACCTGCAGTATGTTACAGCTTTACTAACTCGAGGTCTAGATTGAACTATACACTTGAAGGATGCTTAACCCTCCCCAAGCAGGAGAAGGAATGGTTGGTCTTCTACCAGCCGGGACACCCCAACAATTAAGGCTGCAAGTATATGTTGATATTAAGAGGCTGACAGTGAGCTATGTGTCTCCTAGTTAAACTATTCACATTATACATTTGTTACAACACTAAAAGTCATAGCCACAGGTGAAATAGCCTGTGACCCAGGAGAAACCCCTCTCTACTGAGGATGTGTTGTATCAAGTAGGTGCACTGTCGCTTCAATTCGAAGTGAGGAATTACTTAGCCACTTTGCTCTAGGACTGAAGTTGTCATCACCAGCAGACACTTGATGAATGTGTATCCATTATGATAATCTGGATGTACAAATGAATGGTTACATATTTGAGGGCATTAACTTTGTGGGTGACAACTTAGCTCTCAGTTTTGTACAAATCCGTTACAAAGGAATTACTGTGGCTCTGGATGGATTGGCTGTTAGTGCAGTAGGCAAAAAAACATGGGTAACGGCAACTGTTCTACCCAGCCCTTGCTTCCAGCTTTCCCCAAGGAAGGAGTTGGTGTATCCCCAGGCTGAGAACCCCTTAAAGCAAAGGTATGGAATATATGTGTATCTCCAGGCACTTGGTGGGAGAGTTCTTTAAAGGATTTAAACCAACCCCATGGGTTTGCGGGTTTTTTTTTTCTTAATCAAAGACAAATATTTACAGTATTTGAGGGATTATAAATAGATTAAATGGAATTTAGTTATCAGAAATAGGATTTGATATGGTTCTTCTAGCCAGGTTTTGACTTCCTGATGCCTGAAAAGCTCTTTGTTTAGAAAACAGTGCTGTGAAAGCTTGAGTCAAACTAAAGGAATCGGCCTGTCCAGGAGTTACATCAGGTTTATGTCTACAGGTAAGAATCTGGAGATACAAAATCTGGTTGTATAGGAATCTCCAGGCCATGGCTTGTACCGGTGTCCTGGTTGTAAACAGGAATATAAAAGAACCCTTGTGTTTTCATTAAGCCGTCCCCAGATGTTGAGCCAAACAGTAGATGTGGTTGGATTATTTTTCCTTTTCTCTAATCTTACAAAAACATTAACTAATGTTATGGGCTGGAATACGATACTGCAAACACAGCTATGCAAACAAAATACAGCAGCACGTGGCGCAGCAAAATAATACATACATCTCTGACTGTGTGTTCTGCTAGCTGCATTTAGCCTCACTGATAGAGCAGTGCTTCTCTTTAGCTTAATGTGAAGTTATCTTTGGAACAACTTGTGCTCTCCCTGTTATTTGTCATATCTGAGTGAATCAGCCGAGATGCAGTTTGCTGCTTCATGCGTCCTGTGAGTGCTGGAATGAGACTGCTCCAAAGGCATCACAGCAGCAAGGAGCAAACACACCAGAAGGGACTCAAAACCAGAAGACATGAGAAAAGCTGAAGGCAGGCCTGTAATGTACCAGCAGAAAACCTAACCTTGAGGCCTAGAACTAAAAAATTACCAATACAACCAGCTTATCTTGGTATGAAGACGAGTTAATGAGTTACCAAGCTTTTCACAGGACTTCAAAGACTGGTAAAAGGAAAACATCTGCAGGCTAAGATAAAGAAGAATGAAGTCAATAACTTCCACCTTGTTTCAAGGCACTGGACTGCAAAAGCCTTCCACTACTGGAGTATGCCTGGTAGAAAGTAGGTACCTTGCCAGTTTAATTCAGACTAAGGAACTTGTTAGCCTATCAGCTTTAGAACTACAATTGTAATCAGCAGTTTTCTGGGATTGTTTAACCTGGAGAAGAATAGACTCAGAGAAGACCTTATTACTCAGATATATCTGAAGAGGAGTTGTAGTCAGGTGGGGGTCAGGCTCTTCTCCCAGGCAACTGGTGACAGGACGAGACACTGAGAATAGCCCNACCCTTGTTATACCTCATTAGATTTTTCTCAGCCCAGCTCTCCAGCCTGTCCAGGTCTCGCTGACCTAAGTATTTCTATGATTCTATGAAGTTACTGCTACCATCAGTTCTTCAGTATAGAACATATGACGGAAGCCTGAGCAGGAAAAATTAACACTCAAAATATGTAGGTGTGACTAATTGAAATAAGAGTTATCATTGAGTAATTTATTAAAGGTAGGAATTGTAAAATTAATTTTAATTAACAATTTGAATGTGTTCAAAATCAGTCTCAGGGTAATGGAACTAAGTTGAGTTGGCATTGGTGATAGATGACGATACAATGTAGTATTTTCTATTTTATAGGAACTGAATAAAGAACTTATATGGAGACAGAATCATGGATTTTTTTTTTAAATTTACATTTTTAGGAAATTCAGATACTGTACAGGTGATAGTCAGATCCAGATAAATCTGCTAATATTGTATCAAATGTATGAGAAACAGATTTTCCAATGAAAACTGTTTGGTTCCAATGATATCCTGAAATATTATTCCCATTCCCATGCAGCTGTAGTGAATTGAATAAAACCTGGTTGGCATTTGAAGAAAAACAGAACCCATGAAACCATTATTATCAAAGCTTACATTAAGTGGGTAAAAATAAGGCCAAATATATCTTAATCCTGACATTATATTTCTGAAAACTTTATTGTATGTGTTGTATGAGGAACAGCTGAAGGATCTGGGGCTGTTTAGCCTGAAGAAGAGGAGGTTGAAGGGAGACCTTACTGCTTTTTACTACTACTTGAAAGGAGGTTGTAGAGAGGCAGGGGTTGGTCTGTTGTCCCTAGTGGCTATGACAAGGGGAAATGGCCTTGAGCTGCACAGGGGAAGTTTAGGTTGGATATCAGTCATGACATCCAACCCTGAAAGGGTTGTCGGGTGTTGGAAAAGCCTACCCAGGGAAGGGGTTTAGTCACCATGCCTGGAGGTGTTTAAGAGAAGGGTAGATAATGTGTTGAGGGGCTGGTTTAGTGGTGCTGATAGGGCTAGGAAAAGGTTGGACTTGACAATCTTGAAGGCCTCTTCCAGCTGAAACCGTTCTATGATTCTACATGTTTCTTAGATATCAAACAAAAGTATTTAGTTTGGAAGTGAGATCTCAACACTTCATATTCTTTTGAATGCAACATCTTTCCAAGTTTATGGAAGTAAATCTTCTGTTGACTTCTGCAGTCTGGGATTTGGCCAGAAGCTCGTAAGAACAGAGAGCCATCAAAAAGCTCCATTTCGTGCTGCTATTGCTGTGTGAAGGTCTTAATTTACATGTAGACTTAAATTTGATAAAATAAATATTCGCTAACACAGAACTGTGTTCAGTTACCTGCTTAGGAAATCAGACAACCAGATCTGCTGTCATGTTCTCAGCTAGTAATTGGATATCATCTTTGTCTCTTAGAGCTCTGTGAGCTCTTAGTGTGTTTCATGAGCAGTGAGCGGCGATGGCATAATTGGGATATCAGTTCACAGAGATTGCAGCGGAATCCTGTGTACCCATGCTCTAGCAAAGACATTTAGTTACAAGCAGTACAATAATAATAACTATTCAGAGTGCTTCTAGCTTACAAAGCCCTAGTTCATTAGTCAATGCCTAAGTAATAATTTAATTAAATGTAATTGTCAGCAGTGGTATTTACATCATTAGAGGATAAGTAGTCCTTCAGTGACACTTTCAGCATTTCTGCCCTTCCTTCTTTTACGAGCTGAGGCAAAGGAATAAAGTGTTTAACTGTAATGGTAGCATGCATTAGACTTACACGGTTATTAAAATGGTTATTTTAGCTGTTCTTTTTAATTCTGCTTAAGATTTTTGGTATTTTCTCTTCTCTTTTCCTGAGTACTCTTAATAGATCACTCACGCAGGTCCCATTCCAAAACATGGAAATATTACTGAATATGTGTATTTATATCGTGAAATGGCTGTCAGCATCATAGAATCATAGAATCATCATGGCTGGAAAGGACCTCCAGGATGACCAACCCCAGCCCTCAACCCAATACTTCCCTAACCCGTAGTCCATGGCCTCAAGTGCTCTAGCTACTTGGTTTTTAAACACCTCCAGGGATAGTGACTGCACCACCTCCCTTGGCAGCCCAATCCAGTGTCCAACCACTCTCGCAGTAAAGAATTTCTTCCCCATATCCAACCTGAACCTCCCTTGAAACTTGAGGCCATTTCCCCTCATCCTATCATTAATAATTTGGGAGAAGAGACCAGCACCAGCCTCGCTACAACCTCATTTTAGGTAATTGTAGAGAGCAATAAGGTCTCCTTTTAGCCTCTTCTCCTCTAGACCAGGGGTCCTCAAACCCCATCCCGTGGGGTGTCCAATCTGGCCCGCTGGTCTGCCGGTATTTACCCCAACCCCCCCCCCGACACTGTCCAAGGACAGGGAACCGGCCCCCTGTTTAAAAACTTTGAGGACCTCTGCTCTAGACTAAATAACTCCAGTTCCTGCAGCCACAATTCATGGGACCTGTTTTCAAGACCTCAGCCTCATTGCTCTTGTTTGGACCAGCTCCAGCACTGCAATCAGAGGTGAAGATCCTGAAGTTCTGAAGTAGGTTAAAAGCTATCAAAGCTATGGTCCTTGTAGTATGTGTCATCAACACAAGCTGTGGCACAGGCAGCAACAGTACGTAGATGCTGCTCAGCAAGTCAGTCCATGTCTGGGAGGACATGATTTTAAGGATAGTAACTCTTCATAAACTATGTATAGAGTAGCTGTCAAGATCCTTCACAAGATATGCAAGTTATTTCCTGGTGCACTAAAGAGATTAAATTGGATTACAATCAAAACAATAAATCTTTGTATTCCAAAACATGGAGTGAATGCCATTCTTAATAACCATGTGATGCTTTTGCTTGTGTTCCATTTGGAATAGACATCACAATGAGAGTTATTAAACATTGAAGTCTTGTTCTGGATTTGGTGAAATTGTATTTGCTTATGACATTCCTGCATCAAACTCTCTTCTAGCTTACAAGAAGTTAACTCGTCTCGGCTGAGGGGATGTTTACTTATGCTGTGTGGGGGGGGCCGAGGTCAGTGGGATGCAGAAGTGAAGGGGAGAGGTGGCTGCCACAGGGGACAGGTTGAGCAGATGGAGTGGGCCAGACAGATGTTGGGGGTCCTCAACTGGGGACAGGGTATTCCTTTTCCCCTCGTTTTGGTACCCCCTCCCTGTCTGTGTGTCTCAGGAGTCTGGTTTCGGTTTCTGTTTGGCCGGTAGCACACTGTGGCCCGTCTGTTCTTCTGTGGCTCTCTGTCCCTCTTCTGGTTCACTGCCCCCCTACCCCTTTTTCCTCTTTCCCTTTTTATCTTCCTCTAACCTCTATCCTCTCCCACAAAGTTTTTGGACTGCTGCCTAGGAAACTACTTAAATTGAATATTTTTTTGCCTAGGATATGTACTCCCCCCTCATCCATGGCTTTTAGCATCTCTTAGGAATCGGGTCATCAGGTCTGGGCAGGGGGAGGGGTGGACTTGAATTGAAGAAGAACATACTTTTTTTCCCTTTTCCTTTCCCTTTTATTTTTTTTCTATTAATAAAATATTTAAGAAGGTTTAATAAAGTTGAATATTTCTAGCTCCAGTTTCTGGACGTGTGTTTACTTTACCCCCTCCAGGGGGTGGGAGGACATTTCCATCTGCATGGTTAAGCAGATTATGATTTTGTGGGCTAACCGGGTGCTAAACCGTGACAAGTCTGTAATAGGTAAGCAATGAAAATACATTAATGAAGTAAACTGCTGAGTTTTGGTTTTCAGCAGCATGTAATGCCTTACATTCAGCTCTTTGCAGAAGTGGAATGCTGGTTTCTGTCTACACAGTCATCCTCATGTTGTCAAAGCACCTGATACAGAGAGGTTCACATAATTTTAGTGTTCTCCTGCGATGCCAAATGAGATGGAAGTGGCTCATGATCTGAATATTGTCTTTTCTCTGAGTACATAGGAAGCAGAAAAATGGCTGCTAGCTGAGGCTGGTCAAATTCTTGTAACAGTTCTTCTTAAACTACAAACCAGAAGTAATATCTTTGTCATTCACCTCCGACCAGCATTCCATTTGCTGTGAAAAGTATGTGCTATCGCTGCAGAAAATGTCAGTTAAACTCAGCTTAGCAAAGTGGTCGTGGCATATCACGTGAGCAAACAATAAGGAACTGCGATTGCTATGAGATGAAGCACTTCGCAAGCTAGATTAGAAAAATGCTCCCTCCAGCTGCACAGAAAAGGGGGAAAGGGTGGACAAAGAGAAGAAACTGACCTCCAAAGATTTTGGAGAAAGAATTTGGGCAGGTGCCCTAACTAGAAGTCCCGTGTTCATTTTGTGGTTCCTACTGAGAATGTGTATTGTGTGGTGTGGCACAACTGCTGCTACAGAATTTGAGGCTCTGTACCCAGGAGTTTTAGTGATCTTGTGCTGTATAAGAAGCCACACAGAGGTCTAAAGTGGCCAATGTGCTGCTGGATCAGACGAGGAGACTTCTTGAACAAAGCATAATTTTTTAGTCCTGTCATCATTCCTGAATGTGTTTCTCAGTCCCACCTGTGGTCAAGAAGCAGCACACATTCACAAGGTATGAACGTTCAGGACCTGCAGGGTAACAGAAGCCTCAGAAAGCACACTTAAAAAATATTTATAATTTTTATATAGCCATAGATTCACATAACTGGGTTTTGTAGTGGAGTGTAAAGAAGACGGGTGGTCTCAGTACTGACTTATTCTTTACTAACCAACCAGAATGAATCCAGTTCACTCTCTTGATTACCAGCTATTGAAACAAACTCTTTATATTCACTACTTATAACTTTATTTGTTAAGTAAAAACACTTGTAGAGTAAAATCTGGCTAATTAAAGCAAAATCTTATTATCTGTGCTTGTTCTTTGAGGGCTATCTTAATTCATTCCTGACAGGGTTGGGTTCAATGCTGCGTTTGACCCTGTTAATGGTAATTTATGGGGCTTTTTGAAATATGAGGGCAGTGTCTTTGAACTGCCTTCAAAGAACAAAAATTATCATTCATCAGACTTGTTAGGCCTTTCTGTGCTTTTATGTAGAAGAGAAATATGATCGTCACCTTGGACTGTCAAGCAGCTGATGGTTGTACTGCTTTGTTTTTCATTACCAAAGATTACTATGAACAGCTACATCTTGAGAACTATATGCTAAATTCATTGCTTAATTATTCATAATTTAGAATTGGGGCTGTTTAGTTTGAGGAAGAGGAGGCTTAGGGGAGGCCTCATAGCCCTCTACAACAATCTGAAAGGACATTGTAGAGATGTTGGTGCTGGGCTCTTCTCACAGGTAATTAGTGACAAAACCAGAGGGAATGGCTTCATGCTTCAACAAGGTAGGTTTACATTAGACATCAGGAAAAAATTCTTCATGGAGAGAGTGGCCATGGAATGGGCTGCCCGGGTTGGTGGTTGGGTCAACATCCTTAGTTGAGTTTAAAAGACACTTAGATGTAGTGTTGGGCGATATGGTTTAGGGGTGAACTTGTAGAGTAGGGTTGATGGTTGGAATTGATGATCCCAGGGGTCTTTTCCAACCTAAATGATTCTGTGACAGTAATTTTGGAAAACAATTGAGCGCCTTGTAGTGCAGAAGGTTAAATAATGTCCTTAACTGGGCAAACCTAGTTGATAAAGGTGATACCAGGCAGTGGAAATGCCAGCATCCCACCAGAATACCATCCCACATGCAAACATGAAGTGTTGACTCGGTCTAGCGGTGGCAACTGAGTTCAGTTAACTGATGAATAATCAGCGATCAGTGGTAGTACACTGTGGGTTGAGGCAGGTTTAGAGTTGATACAAGGTCATGATCTACAAGGCTGGATATAGCCAACCTTCCTGAACTCTGAGCAAAGGATTAAGGAAGGAGCAAAGGCGGGACCTTGCCTGGCTTGTGCCCAGCTCCTGGTCTGGGATGGAGGACAGTGGCAAAAGAGAATTGTGGAGGAAGGTAGATACAGACTGGTGAGAGCAACTGGTCCTGGTCTAATTGTGTTGGTGCATTCAGTGCCCTGACCAGGGTAAGCTGCTAGCTACCATCAAACAATTTAGTAGATGGGAAAAATCTGCTAAAATGAAAAATAAATGGATATTCAACACAAACATGAGCCACAGTACTGAGCCACAAAGAATTTCTCTCTATGGTAGCCACGAGGAGTTTTCATGTACGTAAGTATATAACTGCTATTCTGTAAGAGCTGTATCCTAATATTTAGGCTCTTGGAGTAAGAAAGATCTCTGCTATCTTGCACTTACTAAATGTAAGAACTAAGGACAGAACTGCCTTGGATAATTGTAACACCCCAAAAGAGCAAGGAGAGATATTCTAGTACATTCATCCTCATCTGTAGACATGTTCAATAATTGTGTGTCAGAGTTTTATACTCCTGGTCTTGAGATGCCCATGTGTAGTATAAAATAGTATGAAAGCCCATGTGTTTTCTTCAGTTTATTACTGTGATTCCTAAAACTTCCACAGAGGAGAGGCAAAAAAGATTGGTATGATTGGTTGGCAAAGACAAGCCTCCATATAGCTTTTGCAAAGGTAAACCTACTCAAGAATTTCTTGCAAAGCATAGCTGTGATCTGAATGAACCAAGCTCTGAATCACAGCTCTGAATCCAAAGAGTACCTGTAGTGTCATGTTTTATCCATGGCCTTCCTTGTTTTGAAATTAAGATGGACCAAATATTATTTTAACCTTCTTATTATTTGCATATGTGGGGAAACAGCCTGATAGCACTGAACTTCAAAAAAAGCATGTACTGTCTCAGATAGCATTTGAAACAGTTTTTCTTGTGATGGTTTTTTTCTCTGAAAAAATTCTTTCCTGTGAGGATGGTAAGATGCTAGAACAGGTGGCCAAAGGAAGTTTTGGCTGCCCCATCCCTGGAAGTGTTTGGGGCCTGGTTGGGTCTGGCTCTGAGTAACTTGATCTAGTGAAGGTGTCCCTGCCCACGCAGGGGGGTTGGAACTAGATGATTTTTAAGATCCCTTCTAGCCCTGGCCATTCTGTGATCTTTTCATGAGAAAGAACTTGCATTATGAAAACATGCATGAAGCACTTGTTTTTCATAGAATCATAGAATCATAGAATCATAGAATCATTAACCATCCATCTGCCAATCGAAAGATCATCTAGTCCAATNAGCACTTGTTTTTCATTTTCAGATGTCCCTGAGATAAGACCCTACATGACACCATCCATCTGCCAATCTTGTCTTGGAAGCCAAGCAGGATTGGGCCTGGTTTGTACTTGGACAGGAGACCATCTGGGTACACCTGGTGCTGTAGGCTTACCCTGTTCTGGCAGCAGGGGTTGGACTTCAATAATCTTTTGAGGTCCCTTCTAACCTGTAAGATTCTGTGATCCTGTGAACTATCACAATAGATGGTTTATACTATAGATCGCCTATTCAAATTAATCTAAAGATAGGGGATTGCTAGTTGGTGTGGTCAGACTACTAATAATCTAAAAGCAGCGGCTCCGAGGGAAACTGCTGGAATACTACTGCTTATTCTCCACAGGCATTAACTCTGATGTTATTAAGTGTTTGAAACGCACATGGATGATCCTGTTTGAAGCAGGAATTCTTAGCTTGGTGCCTTAGACAGACCAACTAGAGAACGGGTGAGAACTTAAAGGCAAAATCCCTTTGGTAGTGATGCTACCAAGTTGGGAGAACTAACAGAAAAGTGTGGCGACACTGCTGACTCCCCCCTTTAATTTTAGATATTTGCCTGTCTCTTATAATTAAGATGTTGCACTTTTTTTGCTGCTTGCTTTTTGTTGGATAAACGTACAAAGCTGGACACGCTTCATTATCTGTGTGCCACAAAGCAACAACTCGGTCTCTCAGACACAAACTGTATGGCTGTGATCTTTTCCAGTCTCTAAACTGTTAACAGAACATGCTGTTACAGAAGTTCTATTTCAAATCTGTCTGGCTCCCAGAGGAAGGCTAACCTCCACCTCATAAACCAGATAATTGTCACTGTTTTATCTTCTGTTCTTTTGTTCACACAGTCAGTGAAAATTGCTTTGGTGTGTGGTAAAATGCTGTCTTTACCCACAGCTTTGTTAACTGGAGGTGCCTAGACTCTGATGAACAGAATCAGGTAGTTGAAGTTGATGCAGCTGGAAAGTAATTGGGAGAAAGAATCATCCTGTCTTAGCCACATGGTCAGCCATAGACAAGCACCAAAACTTGTTTAGGAGTGGGCTGGATGTAGGCTGGATTGTGTTTCTGTGGATAAACCCTTCTCATTCCAAATGGCCACAACTGAGAACAGTAGAACACTGAATTTGGAGCACAGCTAACCAGCTTTTTTCTCCACTTTCCATTGTGATGAGAACAAACACGTGGGAATGTCTGCTATTTCTTCAGAAATAATGCACCACCCAACATTGAAATGCCCATTATTTTTTATTCAGTACCAGAGTTATCTAATTTAGTGTCAGTTAAGTATGCTTGTTGTATTTTTAAAATTCAAAAGACATTTCTTGTCCCCATTACTAATTTTGGAAGGCTGTTTCAGAATCATTACACATGGTTTAAAACTTCCAAGTAGAACTCCAGTATCAGTTTATGCCTGTTTTGTGCACACCATCAGTGCTTTTTAGCCTACATGGATCTTTTCTCTGCAGGTTACACCTGTTCAAATACTTGTGTCATGGGTATTTCTGTCCACACACAGCTTTTCTTGTAGGAGGTGACCGCTTCATATTTTTGTAATCTACAGGACCAGAACTGTACACAATACTTCTGATGATCTCTCAACAGCACTTTGTACTATAATCTTCTTTCCTCTGTATCCCATGTGCTTTTGTATTTGTAGGCTGGCCCTACTGGGATTACCTTGCCCAATACATCCTAGGATTGCTTTTGCCTTTTCCACAAGCACATCTTATTGTACGACAGGCAAGTTTTGAAAAACCCTTTAAGGGTTCAACTATAAAACAGAGGTACAGTGATCCTGCTGGGGTGGGGGAATTGGACTAGATGATCTTTTGAGGTCCCTTCCAATCCCTAATGTTCTGTGAATCTGTGAAACTAAAAGTTCACCTATGTGTGTTCTATACGTGCAGCACCAGTCAATACACAGCTGAGCTTGTAAATGAAAAAACACACTGAGAATTCTGAACAGCTCTCTGAGAACCTGGGTTTCCTCTGCAGTCTGTGAAGGGCTGGGTAGCTTGTAGAAAGGCTCAGTGGCAGAACTCCCTTTTTTCTCAAATCTCCACACTGACACACAGTGTGCATGAGCATGCTGAGTACTCGATGTAGAAATAGGTTCTAATGTTTACAGAGCATCCAGTTAGGAAGATAAAAATCTGCTAAAGATGACTACATGAATGTTATAACATGCTTTGAATATACACACAGTTCAGTACCTTATTCTTACTGTGAATTTCTGTGTATGTGCTTGCAGGCCTTGTGGGTTTCCACTGAAGACAGGAAGAACAGTCTGATGCCAGATGACATCAGTGATCCACTCTTCTATTCTAAGCAGTATCCAAGAAACATAGGCTTCCAAAAATAGGAGAACATATGCTAATATTCCCTGAAAATACACAGAATGTAATAACAAATAAAGTTTGGAAGCACAAAATTCCCTGCTGACTTTGGCCAAGTTAGTTTACACTCTACAAGAATAAGATTTCATTATCTTTATCTTAATTATCTTTTACCTGGACTGTGCAGTAACTGCAAGTATTCTTATCAGTCATAAAATACATGACATTTACTTAAACTACCCAAAGCACTATTTTCCATGCAAATAGTTAAATATGCTTTTCCTTAACCTATGCAAAATTCATTGGACATAAATTTCCATAGGCTTTGTCTATGGAAACAGCTTCTCTTATTTTTCAAGAGTCTGTAGCACTCTTATTCACCTTGTGTCCACATGGAAATATTTTTGGCTCATGCAAAACTACCTTTGGAGTTTTGTAAAATTGGCTCAAAGACATAAGAAGTGCATCTCCACAGTTACTTCTGGAGCCCCTTCTGTTGCTTCATGAACTTTGAACCTAAGCTTCTGTGTCATGAGGATTTTGTGTCATTTCCTTTTTCTCTTAGGATTGTTTCCCAGTATGATATTAAAAAAAAAGGCAAGCCCTGCACCAGTTACATTTCCTTTTCTAACCTGTTTCTGATCTTGCTTATGCTTTCAGAGATTGCATCAAAAGTGTGCTTTGTTCTTGTATTTATGTTCTGCTCTGTGATCCTTCCTATATGAAATTCAGATTTGGCCAGACTCTTGGTAAAGTAAAATCTCTCACGCGTAAGCTTTTCTTCCTAAGAGAAGCCTCAGTTAGTGAAAATAGTGAATTATGAGGATAAGATTTTCACAGCTAGCTGAGGAAAGAATGGTGAAAAACACCACAAACATAAAAAAGGGAATCACAGAACTATTGAGGCTGGAAAACACCTTGGAGTTCATCAAGCCCAGCCCATGACCTAACAACACCACATCAGCTAGACCAGGGCACAAAGTGCCACGTCCAGCCTGTCCTTAAACACCTCCAGGGATGGGGACTCCACCACTGCTCTGGGCAGTCTATTCCAGTGTCTGATCCCCATTTCAACGGGTCACTTTATAAAAGAGTAAGTGAAAGAGATGTTACTGTAGGAAAAAATACTTTCTGCCAGAGGTTTGGTTTTTGGCATCAACTTACCTGTACACACATGACTAAGGATAACTTTTCATGGTGGAAAGATTTTCCTTCTTGGTGAGGGAAAAGTGATCAAAGGGTTTTAAAGGTGAGTGGTTGGGGTGTTTTTAACTTACAGGCTCTGGAAGTTGAAACATTTGAGTTTATTCTACTTTCTTCATGGCAGGTCCACATGTGGTGCTGGCTTGTAAATGTATCTGTTTGAAGCTGTGGCAGAGCTGGTTTGAGGACATTTTAGGGATCACAAATAAGTTGACCTTGAACCAATGACTTCATGCAGTTTAGCAAAGCAAAGTAAGACAATGATTTATTGACCTGGAAGTGACCGTCACAGAAGAGCTATCTCACGAGTCTGTTTGTCCACTGCTAAGGGTCTATGAATCATTTTGGAGATGTTTTTACACAGCATTAATTCTGGACATTAATACATGTGACTGTGGGATCAGTCAATCTACTTTTCAAACTTCCCTTCAATATTTCTGCTTTGTATATTCATGTTTTCTAACCACTTAAGTTTTCCCGAAGACAGTGGGAAACAAATACTCTTAAAGATAAATGGGGAGTTCAGCGTTCAACGAATAAGATTTTGGAAATGCTGTTGCTGTTTCCTCATCATAAAGAGGCCAAAGGACAACTTCTAACATTGCAATTAGGGATGCATTTCATTACATGATGAATAACTGCATAATAACGTCTTCCTACTGGTTTTTTCCAGTTTAGGCAGTTGCTGTTTGTGCCAGAAAGAATGGTAAAAACGAGGGAAGATGATTATAAGGAAAACCTATGAGTATGTAAACCTCCTCAGGAGACACTAAATAAAATCTCCCAAGTTCTCTACTTTTTTAAATAACAGTATTAGCTGTAATAGACATTTGGCAAAACTGCTGACTGGATGCTTTGCTCTCTCTACAGTTTCTTTAATTCTGCATATTAAATAAATGCATCATTGCAAAGCATAAGACAGTGATTTAAAAAGTTGTTATTATTACGGAAGGGGGAGCTGGATTAGAAAATGTCATCCCCCTGAAAAGTAACACCTCCAAAACGATCTTGCAATGCTAAAACTAAAAACCACACACAAAGGCAAAAAACCCACCCCCTCAACAAAAAATCCTCAACCCAAACCAGTTATAATTAACAGAGATAGTTCACATGCTGTTCTTTACACATTAAAACCATATATCAGCGGGAGACAGGATGTAAAATATCAGTAGGGAGAGCAGCAGGAAACTTTTCCCATTGGTTGAAAGGGATAAAAAGAAGAAAAACAGATCTCTGTTACACTAACAGCTGACTAAGCTCCTGACAAACTCCAAGCACAGCCAGTTGTAATGAATTCCAGGGAAAACAGTATCTTCTCAACAAAGATGCTGCTCACTTAGAAACCTAAAAATAAAACATAAAATTTCAGGATAATATTGAGGCAGAAAACACAGGGATCATGGTGTAAAGAAAATGTTGCTGTTGTGACTTGCTTTATTTTTTCTGCTATACTCTGCTTGTGAACCTCAGCCCTTCAGGATTTTGAGCAGAGAGGCCCCTTGACATAGAAATGCAAAATTCCAACGTGTGAGAAAGAACCAGGGGCAGTACTCCGCAGCTCTGGTGCTTCAGTGAAACCAAAAGGAATATTCTTTCCTTTTCAGATGTTAAAGGATTTGAGGACTCAAGCAAACAAGAAGCCTTGTCACATCACGGAATTACAGAATGGAAGAGGTTGGAAAGTACCAGCAGAGTAGAAACTGCTGCACAAACCAAAATAAGAGAAAGAGAGATAATTGAGGAAAGCTGGTAATGATTAAGAATATGTGTTTGCATACACCACAGCGAGGCTTCCAGTTCTCTTTCAGGCTGTTTTAATAAAACTTGAACTCTGAATTCCACTTGCAATGGGAGCTCCTAGCAAGACACAAAGTAATTCGTCATGGAAAGGGTGATCAGACACTGGAATGGACTGCCCAGGGCAGTGATGGAGTCCCCATCGCTGGAGGTGTTTAAGGAAAGACGATGTGGCACTTAGTGCTGTGGTTTGGCTGACGTGGTGGTGTCACATCATAAACTGGGCTTTATGAGTCTTTTCCAGACTCAGTAATTCTGTGATTCTTGTAACAGTGATACTTGCTACATTACTCCTTGCTTACCCTTCTTCTTGCCTACTCCTTGTACAAGGTGGCAGGACCTGGGTAGCAATTCTCTTTTACTGCAGAACTCCAGGCTTCTGTGATTGTTCAGCTCTACAACCCTGTGCAGGGTAAGACAGAGACTTTAGCTAAGTTTGGCCCTATAACCTTAATATATTTGCTATCACAGTATCGTATTTTATTTATTTGTTATTGCATTATCCTTTTGCTTTTCCAATGGGAATATATAGCTTTACTATCCCTAAACTAGAAATGTAACTTAATTAACGTTTTAAGCCAGATGAAGCTGACTAAGTCAGTCATTTCCCATGCCTAGCAACAGTTGCAAACAGAGAAGTCTGTAAAAGGTATTTGCAGCCTATGATTAAATATCAGGCTCCTCTGAGCTTTTCTTCTCTTATGCCCACTATATTTTTTGGCAAGTCCCCAAAGATTCAGCACCCAGGGAGTAAATAGAATCTGTAGGATAAGTAATTAAATAAACAATGGCAAATACAATAAAATCTGTAGACTTTCAGAAGCAGCCTCAGATGATGATGCTTGAAAGTTTAGAATGGGAATATGAGTCTACCTCTCTGGAAGTCAGATTTTCTTCTCCTTGACAGCAGGTTATTTTTCTCCAGGGTGGAACTAGGCAAGGTGCTGCCAAGCCCTGAAGCACGTTCATAGCCTGTTCCAGACTCCCTGGGACCCTGTTTCAGACCCAATGGCCCTGCTTTTTGTCCGAAGTGGTGGGATGAGCTGTGCGCCGCTGGCCTGGCGAAGTTCCCACAGCCCCCGATCCCGGGGCAGTGCCAGGTGCTGTACCTCAAGGTATGGGTGGAATATGCACCATCAGTGGGTGAGGGTTGATGACAGCAAGAGATAAGAGCTCTACTCTGACCTTTGATCCAAGGTCATATGACTGCACAGACATGTGTAGCTTCATTTGGTTCCTAATGAAGTAAAGGGTGGTTTCCTTAAGGAGATCCGTACTTCCACTCTGTCAGCAGAAAAGGAGCAAAGTTTGAGAACACAAGATGAGAAACAAGGCGGGGGGATCAAAAGAAAAGAGAATAGGAGGCACTGTCTGAGCAGTGGATACTAAACTGGGTTATACTAGTCAATTTTAATACAGATAAACTGGGATTATGCATCTTTCAAAAGTGAAGAGACCTTTCCCTTCTATCCATCTGCAAATGGCAAATATGGAGACAAACCCTCAAACAAGCTGCATCATTGGCAGCAAGAGAATTACTACCTTTCCGTGAAAAGCAATAGTGATTCTTGCCACCTGCTCAGTAATATCCTGTNGTTTTGTCCTGCTCCAGTAGGGGGGTTGGACTCGATGATCTCTTGGGTCCCTTCCAACCCCTAACATCCTATGATCCTATGATCCTATGATCCTGTTACAGGGTGTAAAATCACCTTTGTGATTAAAAGTCCCAGTGAAATTCTAAAGTTGCTCTACCTCAAGTTATTAAGCAGGGTCAGATTCAAAGTCTGGTCATGTTATCCTTAATTTTGTAGGAAAGAGCCTATAAAAAAAGGAGAGAAGAAGGATTAGAGACAAGATGCACATAAAGGCACCAAAAGAGCATCCAGATTGGAGTTTACTGGGCCTTGCATGCTTAGAAGCTCGAGTACTTATCAAGAGGATGCAGTGGTGTTGCCCCAGAGCCCTCTTGGTCTACAACTTCATGTGAAAAAACTGGATATAAGCATGAGAAAGCAGCATGATTTCTGTATGATTTATATGGGGTTTTTTTTAGTCCTTGATGTCTGAAACTACCACAAATTTTCTGGGCAATGGCATTTTTGTGAGGAAGACACTTAAGCCAGTGCAGTAATTTCTTCTCTCATTGATACGGAACCACAGAGATTTGCAGCTCTTTCATTCACCTTCTCCCTCTTATCTCCCCTCTTTGGCACTATTCTTTGCCTTTTCTTTATTATTATTGATTCAGCTTGAATATGAATTGGCAGTCATTTAGATGTGATACCCATACTCTTAATCTCTCAATATCATCTTGCACGTTATAAAATATAAAATTGTTTTCATTGAGTTCAGCTGTCTCCCCACAGACCTTGACATGCTATACAATTGCTTAGAGATTTCCCTAGAGATTACAGAATGGTATTCTGATAGCACCTTACAACAAGGAAACAGTGTGCTAAGCTTATTTACAGGCTTACATAACATTTAAATGCACATTTGAGATTGTTACAGAATCACAGGATTACTGAGGCTGGAAAAGACCTCTGAGATCATCAAGTTCAACCTATGACCTAACGTCACCACAATCAGTTAGACCATGGCACTAAGGGCGACATCCAGTCTGTCCTTAAACACCTCCAGGGATGGGGACCCCATCACTGCTCTGGGAGTCCATTTCAGTGTCTGATCACCTTTTCCATGAGGAAGGGCTTCCTAACATCCAACCTAACCCTCCCCTGACAGCTTCAGTCCTTGCTCTCCCATCCTGTTGCTATTTGCCTGGGAGAAGTGCCCAAGCCCCAGCTGACTACAGCCTCCCTTCAGGTAATTGGAGAGGGGTAGAAAGTCCCCCCTGAGTCTTCTTCCAGCTAAACAACCCCAGCTCCCTCAGCCTCTCCTTATCAGACTTCCCCTCCAGTCCCTTCAGCAGCCTTATTGCTCCTCTGGACCCATTCCAGACCCTCAATCTCTTTCTTGAAGTGAGTGGTGTAGAACTACCCCCAGTTCTTGAGAGGAGGTTCAGCAGTGCCCAGTACATGGGAGAATTTTGTCCCTAGTCCTGCTGGCCACATAAGCCATGCTGCCATTGGCCTTTTGTGCCACCTGGGCACACTGCTGGCTCATGTTCCAAATTGCTGAGGTTATAACTTTTCTTTATAGGAGGATGTTTGATTAGTCAATAAAACAATAAAAAGCTTAAATTTCTACAAGATATGAAAGCCTTCCAAGTCCTCCTATTACAGCCGAATTTGTTCTTGAGTGCAAGGCAATGTAAATCTGCCTAGGTGGACTCCTTTTGGGTAGTTACACAATATATAAATTTCTATCACAGGAGAAGAAACCCAGGGCATTGTAAAACACACATTTACCATTCAAATTTGGTCTAGGATTTGTCAGCTTGTAATTGCTCTTCATATTTAAAAATACAGATATGCTTACTGAAATGCAGATGCTGGCCTTATTATGGTTCTGTGCTGCTTTATTTAATTTGTATTTTTGAGTAGTGTTATTAGAACAAAGATTTTCTCTTCTTTCTTTATACCCAGTGGCTACAAAAATAGCCCTAAACAAATGTACAGTTGCAGAATTCTTTGCCAAGCTGCTCAGTTTGATCTAGCACATGCTTAAGCATAAGCATGCATTTGGTCCTCCTGACTTAAGCAGGTTTTACCAGGTTTATGTCTCTTCACTGCACTGAGATTAATTAACATGAGAACTTACAGTTTTTGCTGAGGTTGCTCAGGCTTCCTGCAGAACACATAAAGGGATAAACCACTCCCTGCAGTTAAGCCTACAGTTCATGGACTCAGAGCTGCACACATGTACATCCATCTGAAGAGGCCTTGGAGGTAGCCAAGCCTATTGGCACAGTTGTCCAGATTTCCACAACAAACTATTGAGTTTTCCAGGCAAAGCCCTGGGAGGCTGAAAGTGCTGGACTCTGCTAAGCTCTTTCATGCATATTCATACCTGTTATCACATTACATTATGCACCAGGACACTCCCATGTTGGAAAAAACTTGTGATTAGATAGTCAGGAACCAGGTTATCACATGGAACGTGTCAAATGAGTGTCACTAAGTAGTAGCCCACTAAAAAATTAAGCCACATAACTGCAATGAGCATGGAGGCTTCCATTGTGCTATCACACGTAGCTTTCAAAATATACTCGAAAATGCTATAACTCCTTATTCTGCCAAGAAACCTGCACATGAGAACAGTTTTTACAATTTCAACAACATTCCAAGGAGCATCCACCTTGGAGAAATTTGTAAACTGTCAAGATTTTTATAACACAATCTATTTCAAGCTAGTCTTCACCGAGCTGAAAATGAAACCTGTTTATAGAGCACAATAAACGTATGACAGAACTATCAACTTTGTGTGTCGAGAGCTGCTGCTGGTAAATCAGTATGGATGCTAGGGCAGCAGGCACTTCAAAAATCGATAGAATGAATAAATAAATAAACAAAGAGCTGAATTATGGTTTAACTCTGTGTGTACAGAGATGCAATTCATCTTGACACAAATAACACATGCTGGATAATCAACAGAGATGTCATCATTTAAAGCACTGGTGAAAGCCTGAAGTCAAAAGACAGGACTGGAAGCAAAAAAATGACTTAACTGATCTAAAGGCAAGTTTCAACCTGATTATTCAGTTTTTATATTTGTGATATTAGGACAATAGAAAGTATTTTGAGACTCTCTGCTATGTAAAATGTTGCTAAAATGAATTATGGCCCGGAGGGCTACATTTCCCCTTTATAGCCATAGTTATGCACTGAGTTGTTCTCAGGCGAATACTGAATTTCTGGATTTGGAAAGCAGCCAGGAGAACTGCACCTGGGAAGTGAAAACTGGTTCTGAAACTAATCTTGCTCTTTTCTTTGCACTTTGTATTTGCTTTTTCATTTAAAAGGGCTTACAAAGTGTCCAGCACTGACCCAGAGGCCAGGTGGAAAATGTTTAAATGGCAGAACCAGGTTTCTGATTAGTGGGAAAATGAAAAGACAATGGTACAACCATGAAGACAAGCTGGTCCAACAGCCTGTGTGTCATCAGCGCACAGAGTGGCTGGCAGAGCACAGGCTTGAGAGGGAAGTAAAGCACCCTGTTTTCTTCACCGAATCACAGAACACTGGGGGTTGGAAGTGACCTCAAAAGATCATCTAATCCAATCCCCCTGCCATCACAGGATCACCTAGATCAAGTTGCACAGGAACATGTCCAGGCAGGCTTTGAACATCTCCAAAGAAGGAGACTCCACAACCCACCCTGGCCGGCCTGTTCCAGTGCTCTGTCACCCTCAGAAGAAGTTCAGTTCCATGTTGTGTACATTTGTGGTCAATCTTAGAGTTACTTTAAATGAGTATAGCGTAGTTAGAAAAATACCAGGCATTAAGAAAAAATGCATTATACAGACTTGAAGAGAGGAGATTTAGGTTGGACATTAGGAGAAAATTCTTTCCTGTGAGGGTGGTCAGATGCTGGAACAGGTTGCCCAAGGAAGTTGTGGTGGCCCCATCCCTTAAAGTGTTGAAGGCCAGGTTGGCTGGGGTCCTGAGTAACCTGATCTAGTGAAGGTGTCCCTGCCTATGCAGGAGGTTTGGAACTAGAAGATCTTTAAAGGTGCCTTCCAACTATGGCCATTCTATGAATCTATGATCCTACGATTATCTTTATTCTTGAGCCCTTACTTAATGTAACATCAGATCTTTCGAAGATGCTATTTTTAGAAACTTGAGAAAGAGCTCCATTCTTCAGAAGATGTTTTCTGGGTTTTATTGTGGACACATTTGGAACGTAACTTGGGAAATATTTGCAGGAGACATGAGGTGAAAAGGAAACAGGGTGAGTAGCCAGCTATACCTTTTATTGAACTGCTTTGTAATAGGAATTAAGAATTCCCAATGCACCACAAAGACAAGCAAAAAAGATGTGTTTTACCATGACTGGAAAGATTAAGGTGGTACTGCCTAAGTGTTCTTGTTTTTAGTCTATTTGATGAATGTTTAGTAGGCAGAAGTTACATTCCCAAACAGTTTAAGCACCAAGACTTATTCCAGCTTCATGTCCCCCTTTATACCTACAATGTGTGTCTTCACACAGAAAACTTCTTGAAATTTAATCAGACTTAGTTAACAAGGCTTCTCAGAGTTAACCACTGAAAGCTTCTGGCGAAGTATTATGTTCAGAATCAGCAAGACTGAAACTCTGTTTAGGCCAGTTCTTGTTCAAATTAGCGTATGGGAAGCTGAGCACTCAACCTTTGATATTTTATTTCAACAAAAATGTTACTTTGCCCTTAATCCATAAATGTATTAGTTTTCTTAGTTTATCATCTACCAAACTGCGTGAGAGAAAGCAGAGGGCACCAGGCATTGCATGCTTGATCAGAAAGAATGATAATAAGTTACAGGGCTGAACAATGGGTCACAGAGAGTGATAATAAATTATAGGACTGAACAATGTATAAAGGTGAGTGTGTGTCAAGAGGTTGGAATTTGGTTATTTTATGGTTGGACTTTTTTCCAAAAATTAAAACAAACAAACCTGCTCAAAATGACCTTACTTCTAGAGAAGATAAAGTGGAGCAGCTTTATGGAAGGAGTGGGTAGGTCCAATCAGGTGATGCAGAGAAAAAGATTTTAAGAAAGCAGTGAGTTAGTATAGAGAAAAGACAACTGCAAAATCAAAGGAAAGAGTGTTACAAAACTGAGAACAGCAGGGTTGGTTTTGAGGAACAAATGTAAACAAAGGCAAGCCAAAAGATTATTACTGCTAGAAATCACAGTATCACAGTATTACCAAGGTTG
>VXBP01007913.1:263701-370363 GCA_013400115.1 Rhinopomastus cyanomelas | reverse complement strand
GGGAAGGGGAAAAGAAGGGGAAAAGGGGGGAAGGGAAAATAGAGGCAAAAGGGGAAAGGGGAAAAAGGGGGAGGGGAAAAGAAGAGGAAAAAGGGGGGAAGGGAGAAAGAAGAGGAAAAAGGGGGGAAGGGGAAAAGAAGGGGAAAAGGGGGGAAGGGAAAATAGAGGCAAAAGGGGAAAGGGGAAAAAGGGGGAGGGGAAAAGAAGAGGAAAAAGGGGGGAAGGGAGAAAGAAGAGGAAAAAGGGGGGAAGGGGAAAAGAAGGGGAAAAGGGGGGAAGGGGAAAAGAAAAGGAAAAAGGGGGGAAGGGGAAAAGAAAAGGACAAAGGGGAGAAGGGGAAAAGAAAAGGAAAAAGGGAAGGGGAAGAGGGAAAAGAGGGGGAAGACGAAGAAAGGAAAGAGGGGTGGGAAGGGGAAAAGCAGATGAAAAATGGGGGGGAATGGAGTTAAAAAAGAGGAGGGAAACATGAGTGCAAAAGGGAAAGCAGAAGAGCAGAGCCAGGCCCTGGCTGTGTGGGCTAACCTGACACTCAACACATTTAGGAGCCACAAACAAGGTGACCTCCTTTTCAGAGTCTTGTCAGGCAGCCATGCGAATCCTCCCGTCGCAGGGCGGCTTTTTGGGGTTTGGGTTGTGCTTTTTTTGCAGGAGAGCTGCCGAGCTCCAGTGGGCTTGGGATCGGAGTGTCTCCAAGGGCGAGAACCTTTCGTACCTTATGGCACAGTGTGAGCAGCTGCTGCTGCAGGCTCTGCGCCGCCGCGGCCAGGGATCACACTGGGATCGTGGCGCGGGGTTGCTCCGCTCAGCGCTGCCAGGGCTGCTCTCAATCCGCTGATCTCCGGCCCAGAATCTCTACCACCGGCTCTCGGGGAAGAGTTTGGAGGCTCCTCACGAGCCACCCTGGTGTGGTGGGTTTGGAAGAGGCTAAGTGGAAGGAGAATGATCTGAAGAGGGTTTGGTGGGGTTCGAGAGCTCATCAGGGAGGTAATTAAGAAGATGCTAAAAGGAACAGAACCAGCTTAATTAGGTTCCCAGTTGAGCTCCTTGCACAGATCCTCTCTCTGCGCTAAGAGGGGGATGCGGATAGACTGAGGCAGACGGAGTTTACAGCAGCTAAGGTGGGGCCTGCAGCATCTTTTATCTTCACAGCTTGTCAGCCAGAATAATTTACCTAAAAATAGCTGATTGAGGTTGAGATTTGAATGTGAAATCCTTTTGCCCCAACACAGAGAGTGTTCAGCAGCTTCACCAGACACCTTCACCTGCAGCTGGGCAGGTCCAGCCTCTTGCAGCAGCTGCAGCGTCGTGCAGAATCAGGAGCTAGTTTCTGTGCTCCTTCCCTTACAGGACCCTCACTGAACCAGCATCGTGAGGGGTTGTGTTCCTGAGGGCTCCCCTGGCACTTCCACTGAGGGATGAGTGGCTGGAGAACAGCCTGACAGAGAGGGACCTGGTGACAGGAGCTGAACAGGAGCCAGCAGGGTGCCCAGGTGGCCCTGTGGCATCCTGGCTTGGATCAGCAATAGTGTGGCCTTTGGGTTAGAGACCTAAATAGAACCTCAAACCTAGCAGCTAGGGCTGTTCCAGGACCATAGCTCTGGCCTAGGGTTCAGGAGGGGTGAAATACTCCCGGGTACCTTGAGGAGGAAGGCTGTCATGTAGGAGAAGCCGAATCCTTGCTGGACAGCAGATGTCCTGAAGCAGGTTCAGTCAGTGCTGCTGGGAGCAGCTGTCCTGCAGAGCAGCAGGTTCAGGATGCTTTGTGCTCCCTTCTGATCAAAAGCTTCTGCAGTCTGAAGGAGGCAAAACTGCAGCTGCTTTAGGAGTGTCCTTGTCCTCCTTTGGTTGGTGGCACTGAGCCTGCTCCTCAGATCAAAGCAGAGTGCAGAGTTTGGCCCTCAGAAGGTGACTGGAGCTGCCTGAGCTCATACAGGGAGGGCTCAGCAGGTGATAGTTAAAAGGTTGGGAACAAAGGAAAACACTGAGACAAGGGTGTCTGTAGAGGCCACCGCAGACACCCTTGATGATCCCTCTGCCCTGCTGTGAGACAGACATTTGGATCTGCTGGAAATGACCTCTGGAGATCATCCAGTCCAACCCCTCAGTCAGAGCAGGATCCTCTAGAGCAGATCCCACAGGAACAGTCCAGGAGGGTTTGGGATGTCTCCAGAGCAGAAACTCCACACCTTCTCAGGGCAGCCTGGGCCAGGGCTCTGAGGACTCTCCTCAGGAAAAAGCTTTTCCTTCTGTGGAAACTGAACCTCCTGGGTTCCAGTTTGTGCCCAGTGCCCCTTGTCCTGTCACTGGGCACCACCAAACAGAGCCTGCTCCCATCCTCCTGACACCCACTCTTTAGACCTTTCTAAGCTCTGATTATGGTGATGCTGGATCACAGGCTGAACGTGATGGTCTTTGAGATCTTTTCCAGCCTCACTGATCCTGCGAGACTTCCCTGTTTTGAGAAAGTAGGGATTTCTCCAGCAACGATTCTAAACCAGCAGAGAGCTGGCTGGAGGGTGCAAAGTCAAACACACAGGAGCGAGGAGCTCTCGGCACGCGATGGGACAAGTAGGCAGCCTGCTGTGGACCACAGGTCGTGTCCCCCTGCAGAGGGCTGGTGTGGACGCAGCACAACGAGGGTGACAAGCAGCTGTTCCTCCTGTCTGTGGAGCCTCTCACTGTGCAGCTTCCATTTGATTTTGTGGGGTGTTTTGTGCATGGGTGTTCACAGGACGCTGCTATATAAAGATGTGCAGCTGCATCTCAGCTCGGGTGTCTCCTTTATCCACAGAACTGAACCCGCCCTTGGAAAAGACTTGGAAAACCTGATACTTCCCTTCCTACTGAAGCAGGATTTTCTCCACCTTCTCACTCACTGTGTTCTTTAAAAAATGGAAGCGATACCCCAGTCTTTTTCCTGTTTTTAGCACCTTCCTTTGTCTGTGGGTGAGGCAACAGAGCTGGAGGAACTTCAAAGGGAAAAGAAATGCAGGAGAACGTAGACAGCAGCGTGACGTACGGTCTGCGCAGCGAAGTCTGCAGCTCAGCTTCTCGCCAGCCTAAATAACCTGCGAGTGTCTGGCAAGTAGTGGCTGAGAGATGGACGTTGATCCCTGCTTCTCCCTCGCTGGGCACCAAAAGGACCCTTTTCTGTCTAAAGCTGAGAGGAGGACTGGAAAGTGCAGCGTGTACAGGGCTTCCACTGGGCAGGAGGTCTCCCCAGTGCTTTGCCCTTGGGTTGGCACAGAGAGGACAGGTCTTCTGAGGGGGAAGACCTGAGCAGGGCTGTTTAGAAGTAGATTTCTCCATCCACAGAAGAGCAGGCTGGAAGAGTGCTCAAGGGTCATCCAGTCCAATCTCTCCAGCTAAAAACAGAGTTGAAATGAGCTGTCCCAGCAGCCTGTCCAGCTGGGTCTGTAAACATTCCAATTGACCCCTTCTCTTGGGAGATGATTCCAGATGTTGATTGTTCTCATGGGGAAGGATTTCCTTCTGGACTCCAGTGGGAATCTCCCCAGCAGTCACTCAGAGCCATTGTCTTTTCCATGGGGCTCCTTGTTAAGAGGGAGTCACTGTCTTCTCAGCAGCCACCCTTTAGGTGCTGGGACCTGGGGATAAGGTCCCCCTGGAGCTTTCTCTTCTCAAGGCTGAGCAAAACCAGCTCTCTCAGCCTTTCTCCACATGGCAGGGACCTGCACAGCTTACTGCAGGTCAGCAGCAGAGAGTCCACCGCAGTGTTTTCCTGGCCCACGCACACGCTGGTGCCCCATGCAGGAGCCAGGGTTACACCTCCAGGCCTGACCTCTGCCTTCCAGCATGGGATTGTCTGAGCTTCTGGAAGGCAGCTACAGGTGAAACGTCCGTGGGGATGTGGAGAAGGGGTGTCTGGCCCACCAGGAGCCTTGAAGGTGGGACTTAGGGATGGAAGATAAAGTCACAGCGGTGCCTCCGTGCAGCTCAGAGCCCTGAGCACCGCAAGCTGCTGGGGATCCTCAGCGAGGGCTGCTGTCTGGGTGGGCAGGAGCTCGGTGGCTCTGCTTCACTCTTGTGGTGCTGTGTAGTTCAAGAGCAGCCAGAGCCCTTGGTTTGTGTCTCCCATTCACAGGCGAGATCCCTCCCCTCGCTGCTCACTCCGTGCTGAGATGCGAGGAGGGGAGGATGCTGTCAGGCTGCACTTTGCTCCAGTACTTGGCACATCCTTTGCAGTGTCGGCTGCTCTCTGAGCGGGGATGCTGCCTGCCTCCTGCCTCCTCACCGATGCAGCCATTGCCCGTCGCTCCCCTTGAACGGAGCTGGAAGCAGAACCCGGAGGGCGAGCGAGGGATGCGGCTGCTGCACCGAGAGTGACTGAGAGGAGGAAAATTGGAGAGACTGGAATATGTGCCTGCCTCAGCAGCACTGCAGTGCCACAGCCGCTGCCTGACTGGCTACATGCAGGTTGCTGCTCCTCGTGCCTCCTTCCAGGGGACCCAGGAGTGGGGATGAAACGCGTCGGCTGCCTTTTCTCTCTGCTTCTCTCGTGTCATCGTGCGTTAATTGCTCAGAGTTATTTTCCTTCCTGTGGCTGACTGCCTGCAGCTCTTCTCGTTCCGCAGGAGAAGGAGAGAGCTCAGCACCAGCCCCTTGTCCTGTCCCACAAGGAGGATCCTGCATGATGTGCCAGCGCAGTCAGGGGCTGCTGCAATGGTGCACAGAACCTCTGGAACAGCTGGATCTAGGATTATTGATGCTTCATAAAGGTGTCCCAGACTCCATCTAGCAATTAGCTGGAGACATCCTCTGCCCTTTGGGGCTTGCTGACTGCTTTCTATTTCCCCCTCATTACTGGTTTCACGCTCATCTGGGTCAGCGGCGTCTGAGCGAGGGGAAGGGACTCTCCTGGCCAGGCACTGGCGGGTGCTGTGCAGGAAGGGCAGGGTGAGCTCTGGAGGGACCTGCAGTCTGACCGGCCATGGCTCAAGCTGCCAAGCAGCTGAAGAAAATAAAAGATATTGAGGCTCAGGCTCTGCAGGAGCAGAAGGAGAAGGAAGAATCCAACCGCAAGCGCAGGAACCGTTCTCGGGATCGCAAGAAAAAGGTCAGTGCTGTTGGGGCAAGCAGCCCTGTGTGTCCAGGCACCTGTGCTCATGGCTGGAAACGCTGTCTGCATTTGGGGTGGGGGAGACTGGAGACAGAGGGGCAGGCTGCTCCCTGTTCAGGTCTGCGTGCAGTCTGCCACACAGAGGACAACTTTTGGGGCCAGGAATCTGCTGGTTGCCCAACAGTGTGGGAAACAGGGGTGTAAAAATCCAGGTGGAGGGAGAAAGGAAGTGGAGGGGCTTGTCCAGGCACCTAAAGAGTCTCACTGAGCCCAGTGAGAGATTGAATCCCACAGATAAAAATCGCTGGCCTCCAGCTTTGTGCAGTTTCCCAGAGCTGCTCTGTCTGCAAAGGGGCAGGAGACCCCCAAGGAGCAGGTTTGATGTCCACTCCAAGCCCTGCTTGATCTCTGCCAGACTCTGACACCAGGGTATGGTGGGAGCAGACCAGTAGCAGACAGCAGGGTACTGTGAGCTGCTGCTCAGCTCAGGCCCTGTTTGTGAGTGGGACCCAGGCCACCCCTCCCACCAAAGGACTTCCTTGTCGGCCCGAGGGTGAGGGAGGGTCAGGAGCAGGAAGAGGTCTCTTTCACCTGTACTGACACCAGCACGTTGGAGCCTTGGGTCCACCAGCTGATCCAAGCTGTAGCTCCTCTCTGGAAAGTCATTGCTAGCTTTTCCTTGCCTGCAGCTCCCTGCAGGAGCTCTGGTGCCCCTTGAAGACCTCTTGAATTGAGCACTGTTCTCCCTGCAGGGCCCAGGGGTGTCTGGGCTATGCACCAATGCAGAGAGGCAGTGAGGAGAGAGGTGAAACCAAGGGTAATCGAGGAGGTTGCAATACAGGTGGGCTTCTCCTCTCCCTTTAGGGACTTGGGAGACTTCATGTTCCCCTTGCGTGCCGGAGCCTCGCAGCAGAGCTCTGCTGCTTGGAGCATCACCAGGGGAGTCTGAAAAGTCTTGCTGAGATGCTGGGGACTCACCAGCCCCTGGGGTTTTATCCTTCCTGCACAGTGCTGGTTCAGGCTGCCTGGGCTGGTCTGGGTGCTGGCATTCCTAGATGTCATTCATCCCTGATCCTGGTGAAGGCTCAGTCCTCAGTCTTTGTGACAACCATCCCCTCTCCTCCTGCATCATTTTCCCCCCGACCCAACAGCACAGTGCCCTGGTGATGGGTTGGGAGACCCATGATGCCTGCAAAGTGTCAGGACTTGCAGTGTGGAAGGTACTAGAGAGGGCACCTTCTCGTCAGCTCCTTGAGAGAGGCTCAGGTTGCACTGGCTGCCAAGACGTGCTGTGACGCAAGTCAGAGCTGGAGCAGCTCCACTGCCCTCACCCCACGGGGTCTGCTGCCCTGGGATGCGAGAGGCCTGGTGAGGCTCTCGCAGGGTAGTGTCTGGTGGGGTCACAGCGTGGGGAGGGCAAGGACTTCTTGCAGCAGTGAGCAGGGCTCTGGCACGCTGAGGAGTCACTGATCTTCAGCCATCCCTCCCTGAGTGATCAGTCCAGGGAACAAGCCTGGCTGCCTCTCAGCTCAGTGGCCGTGGGCAGACCCTCTGTTGACCTTCCAGTTCCTCTTGGGACCAGAGCTGGGGGTAGGGATGGTTGTTCTCCATCACTCCAGGGCAGCTCAGGACAGAGGGGTCAGTGTCTGCAGATCCGTGGGCAGGTTCAGGATGGATGTGAAGTCTGCAGACAGCAGCTGGGGAGCTGGGAGTGGGGTCTGGCTGCTACCTTGTGCTTCCTGTGTTCAGGGCTAAAGCTTTTTCTCACAAGGCTGGAGCAGCATGTCTCTGACATCGTAGCAGGGCTGTAGAGGGGTTCTGGTGAGGAGATCCACCAAAGCAGGAGGTTTTACTGTTGGGCCATCTCTTTCTTCCCAAAAGCCTGAGTCTGCTGGCTGTGGTTCGTTGCACAAGTTTCTGTGGAGCCAAGCTGAGGGCTGCTGGGCTGTGTTGGAGTTCAACAACTGGGCAGCCAAGGTGCTTGAGGAGAGGGGGTACTGGCTGGGGGTTGTAGGGCAGGCGGTTGGATTTCATGATCTTGAAGGTCTTTTCCAGCCTCAAGGATTCTGATTCTGCTTGTAGCTGCTGTGAGGGTTCAGTCCCCATTAGCCTGGATGCCTGCTTGTGCCCCGTGACTCGGCGTGGGATTTGAGTCTGTGCAGAAGGCTCCTTCCTTGGCCACTGGAATGGCCTGAACTGCTGTTGTGCCACCAGGTCCTCCTACTCCTCCACCTGCTGTCTCTGGTTCAGCTGCAGATGCAGTTCTTTAGGGCAGAGGCTGTTTGCTCCCTGTTTGCACAGTGCAGCCTGTCAGCGTCCTGATTTACGACTGCACCCAGCACACCCCACTGCAGAGCAAGTTATTAGTAGAGGAGTAGCAAGTTATTAGTAGAGGAGTGATCATGACTTGAAGCAGTGGAGATGGCCAGAGGAAGGAGATGATGACCTCACAACACTGTTCCTCTCCCCCCATACAAGCTGATGCTGTGGCTTGAGTCAGGAGAGCTCTGTGTCCTGTGTGCTTCTGTGTCTTCACAGCTCAATCCTACAAGAACCTTGTGGAGGCAGTGAGTCTGTTCTGTGGCGCTGAGTAGCCCCAAACCCTTCTCCTTGGCCCACGGTTTTATTTGTTGGCTTTTATCTTCCACAGCAGTTTCTTGGCTTTTTAATTAAGAACCTGACTGATCCTGTGCCTGCTGTGTTCACGTTGGGGTGTGACCCTGTGCGCTGGGACAGCCCCACTGCTCACTCCTCCTGCATCCCCAGCCCCAAAGCTTTGTAACTGGGACAGTGGGAGATGATGCTCCTTCTGGCAGGGAGTGCATCGAGGGTTTAAGGATTAGGGTTAGGTCTCATAACCCACCCTCACCCAGCCACACTTGTGTTTTGGGCTGAGCTGGCCTCTTGGAGGGCTCTTCTGCTCTGTGGACTCTGCAGCATGGCCAGAGGTTGCCTCAGTCTGAGGGTGACCCCAAGGAGCAAGCTTTCAGTAGTCCCATCTACTCCCATCTTTGGTGCTGAACTGTGGGGAGATGGAGCTTAGGGCGATGCGTTAGGAACACTTGGGTTAATGGTTGGACTTGATGATCCTGAAGGTCTTCTGCTACCCAAATGATTCTGTGACTTCTGAGGTCCAGTACAATGTGTTGGTGGCTTCTGTGGGTGCCCTGCAGACAGGCAGGTGAGCAAAGGAGGCTGTGAATTGCATAAACCAAGTTCACTGTCATTAGGGAACTTCCAAGCATCATCTGGGCTGCATCTCCCTGTCCCTGCCACAGTGTCCAAGCTGCCAACCTCTGCCTTTCACTCAGATGGCCAGTTCACAGGGGACTGGAGCCACTTGGTAACAGCTGCTGGGCTGCACCTGGGGCCTCTGGTGTGGCCAGTAGTAACGTCTGTGCTTTGGGTGCAGCTGTCTTGGGGTTGTTTGTTGTTCTGGGAGCTAGTGATGGGTGTGTTGAGGTCAGGCTACCTGAAGCCCTCACCAGGAGCCATTCAGAGCCCTGTGCAGGGTCAGTGAGGAGCAGCAGCACATGGAGAGAGAATGGACCGATTTGCTGCCATTTGTGAGGCAGTTCCACGACTCATTGGGTGAATGTGTGTCCTTCTTGGGTTGGGTGTTGTGGTGGGTCTGTGGTAAAGGCAGGAAATGGACCAAATCCCTCTCCAGGAATTCTGGAATCATTAGCAGAGTTCACCGCAGAGGATCTTAGAAAGGACTCAGAATGTCTCCAGCTCTGGAGCCCCCAACACCAGAAGGATGAGAGGAGCTGCTGAAGTGAGTCCAGAGGAGGCTATGAGGATGCTCAGAGGGTTGGATGGAGCTCCTCTGCTCTGGGGACAGGCTGAGGGAGCTGAGGCTGTTCAGCCTGGAGAGGAAAAGGCTCTGGGGGGGACCTTGTAGCAACCTCTCAGCCCCTGGAAGGGGCTGTCAGAAGGCTGGGGAAGGCTGTTCCCAAGGGCAGGGAACGATAGGATGAGGGGTCACGGTTTGAGGCTGGACAGGAGGAACAAGGTCTGGAATCTGAGGGTGGGGAATCCCTGGGACAGGCTGCCCAGAGAGGAGCTGGAAGCCCCATCCCTGGAGCCATTCAAGGTCAGGCTGTCTGGGGCTGTGGGCAACCTGGTCTGGTGAGTGCTGGCCATGCTTGTTGGACTGGATGCCCTTTGGAGGTCCCTTCCACGCCAGTGATTCTGTGGTTCTATAAAGAACCAGAAGATACCAGCTGAGCTCCTGAGCTGGCAAGAGAGCAGGTTGGACTGATGGAGCAGGAGCTGGAACCTCCCAAACATCGATGACAAGAGAGCTCTGCAGCAGACAGGACCAAGGGCACGTCAGGAGCATCAGCGGCGACGCCAGTGATGTCCAAGGAGCTGCTCTGCTGCACGTGTGAGAGCGTGTGCTGACTGCATGTGGAACAACTGCATCACCACGGGCTCCGGAGGAAATAACCAACAATAGCTGCTGTCAGTGTTTCAGTGATGAATTCATGGCATCAGAGATGGGACAAGGTACCATTTTGCTTGGACATGTAGAGAACAGAGGACAGAGCCACGTGAATTTAACACTGTTGGGGTTTTCTTCTGGTTTTGGGGAGGGAGAATGAGGAACAAACTGCTTTTCTCTGTCCATCCCAGTCTAGTTTCTCTGTCTTGTGAGCATCCAAGGGTAAGGCAGTCTCTTGCCAAGGGTTTGTAGGATGGCTCACACAGCCTGCTCTTGAACGGTTCCTAATCAGAAAGAGAAAGGGAGCTGTGGTGGAAAAAAGTCTGTATGGCTTCCCAGGAGCTGGGGTTGTTCAGCCCAGGGAGAAGAAGACTCTGGGTGGATCTTAGAGCTGCCTTCCAGTACCTGAAGGGAACCTCCAGGAAGGCTGCAGAGGGACTTTTCCCAAGGGGATCCAGTGATAGGACAAGGGGAAGTGGTTTGGGACTAAAGGAGAGGAGGCTCAGGCTAGATCTTAGGAAGAAGTTCTTCAGTGCCAGGGTGGAGAGACTCTGGAATCAACTGCCTGGAGAGGCTGTGGCCGCCCCTTCTCTGGAGGTGTTCAACCCCAGGTTAGATGAGGCCTTGAGTGACCAAGTCTGGTTGAGAGGCATCGCTGTTCCTGGCAGGGGGTTGGAGTAGATGAGCTCTGAGCTCCCCTCCAACTCAGCCAGTCTGGGATTCTATAGAAAAGCTCTTCCACAGCTGGAATTAAGTGGTGGGAAAGCACAAAGGGAGCTCAGAGCACTCAACAACCCCTTTTGTACCCCCAAGCACGGACGAGGAATCGGTATGAACAGAACTGTCTGACATCCCCTGTTAGAAGAAATCCCAAGCTGAGATGGGTGAGATCTGTTGAGAGTGGGGCTGGAGCCTGGATGGGCAGTGCCAGGGTCATGTGGAGGATGCTAATGGAAATCTTCTAGCATGGAAGAAATTCCTTGGGCTTAGGAAGCAGCCAGCGAGATGCAGGAGGTAGAACAAGTCACACAGGGTTTGGGACAACAGCCCCAAGCTCATTCAGACAGAGGAAAACCTACAGTTGAAGGGTGACCTGTGCTGCTTGTGTGATGAGCTGAAGATCTCAGAATCTTTTGGAGATGGGTTAGTGGTTGGGGGTTGTAGGGTGGATGGTTGAACTTGATGATCTCGAAGGTCTTCTCCAACCTTGGTGAATCTGTGATTCTGTTCTGTTTCTGAGCTGTGGTGTCAGGGTGGAACTGAAGTCCAGGCTCAGGACTGCTGGGGTGGAAAATCCAGATGCCTCAGTGAGGATTACACAATCAGCTCAAGAGAAACTGGGGTGAGAAATTGCTGCTGGAGGACTGCCAGGGAGGAGCTGCTGGGGCTACTCTCTGTGCTCACTGGCCGTCCCCACCAAGTGCAGCTTCCAGCTCGCACTTAGGATGAGAGGAGCTGCAGAGAAGAGACTGAAGGAGAAGGAGCAGGGCAAAGGATTGCAGCAGATCTGGGATGCAGGTGGCTCAGATCATCCTCAGGACAACTGGGCTCCCAAGGACTGTTGTGCACCCCTGTCGTGGACATCTCATCTGGTGCAGAGCTGTGACCTGGGGCTTCACGGGCTGCTGGCAGCTCTGTTGGTCTCACCTGCAAGCTGGAGCCCAAGAGCAAGAGGAAGGATCATGCCACCTTCAGAGTCCCAGAGCTCAAAGCTCTGTCTCCCTTCTCTGCTTCTCCAGCAGCAGCTTTGGTTGTCTCCAGTTGTGCCTTTTGCTGGTTCCATCAGCTGCCTCCCTGTGCATCACAGCGGCAGCTTCCCTGAGCAGTTGACCAGCCTGTGGTAAGCCCCAGTGCTGAAGAAGGCACCTTCAGGACCATGTGAGCTCACTGCTGAGGCCAAGAAGACATGAGATGCTCCAGCCAACCTCCAGCTGTTGGCAGCAGCTCTTTGCAGCCAGGACTGGTTGTCTGAGCTCCAGAACTCACTGTCTGAGGGACTTCTGCAGAGGAATTGGCACCTTCTGCCTGGAACATGGTGCTACTGTGCAGCAGCAGGGAGAGGGAGCAGGAGACAGCAGGAGAGCCAAAGCCTTTGAGACTCGAGGAAGCCCAAGAACGTAGCCAGAGGGATGATGTAGACCAGGAATTAAACTGTGTGACCAGCTGTGGGCTCAGCCAGTAGCTCTTATGGAGATTTTCAGGAGGATTTTGCCAAGCCAAGTGATTCAGTGGGATGTGAATGTCCAACGTGTCAAGTGGGGAAGATGGTTTGTCTGCCCCCTGGGTGCTGGCAAACTGGGGCAAAGCCTTGACAGGCAACCCAGTGCAGAGGGGCTTTCTCTGGGGGATAGCCCCTCTCTGCCAACGCAGAACTGCTCTGTGTGGCCACAAGGTAAGGATGACCCTCCAAGCTCTGCCAAGGTTGCTGGGGAAGCAAGTCCCATCAGGATTTGGGGAGGATTACGTCAGCCAGCTGCACCGTCAGGAGACTCAGACCTCTGATTCATAGAAGCTTAATAAATATTTAGTTCTTGCTCCAGGCTGGGCTGAGAAGAACCAGGGCTGCCTGTGACGCTGCTTCCTCTGATGCTGTTTATCCGACCTGCTGCTGGAGTTCTGAGTGAGCAGAGATGCTGTCAACATTTAAAGAACCATCACTGCTGCTGGAGTTCTGAGTGAGCAGAGATGCTGTCAACATTTAAAGAACCATCACTGCTGCTGGAGTTCTGAGCGAGCAGAGATGCTGTCAACATTTAAAGAACCATCACTACTGCTCTGCTCTGCGAGGCTGAGAAGGGGGAGTTTTGCTCACAACCTGCTCAGGTTCCCACTCAGTCTCTCTCTCTGTCTGTCAAAGAAGAGGCTGTTTCAAACTTCCTTCGACTAACCTCAGTCCAGTTTCACCCACCGCTGCTCGCAGTCCCACTCTAGCAGAGGATCATAGAATCATTGGAGTCAGAAGAGACCTCCCAAGATCATGAAGTCCAACCACCAACCCAACCCCACTATGGCAGCTAAACCCTGTTTCCAAGTGCCAGTTGCAGTGCAGCATGTACTGGTTATACTGGGAGCATCCATGCTCATAGCTGTTGGGTTGTCTTGCCAGTGTCTGCGTCTTGGGGAGGGATGGCAGGGGACAGCGTGCAGGGTGGTAATGGCAGTGCAGAAGTGACACCCATCGCGGGGTTCCTTCACAGTGGGGTGCTCCTGCAGTGGGCAGAGGGCTCCCCCAAATCCAGAGCACTTCCACAACAGCAGGTTCTCTGCTTCTTTCCCTTTCTCTCCTTTCCCTGTCTGCCCTGCCCTTTGCAGGATGCCCAGTGCTTCAGGAACGTGTGATGAACTGTGTTAGACCTGGGGTGGCCATCCCTTCCCCAGCGAAGAGCTGCTCAGGTCGGTGGTCAGAGCAGAACAGCTTGTGCAGTCCTTGGCTCACAAGGCGTTTTGGAGCCTGTGCCTGTGTCCTTCCCTGACATTTCCAGGCAGGAGGGAGAGGGGGAGTGGCTGGCGGGTGGAAGAGGAGCTGAATACAGACATCTGGATGTAAGGGATGTCAGGTCAGAGCAGCCCCTGCTGCTCAGCGACTGGCTGATGGGGTCGGAGGCACTGAGGGGGAGGCTGGTGCCGTTCTGTACTGCTGCTCTGCAGGCTCTTAAATTATTCAGGCGCTAACAGCATCAAGATGTGCTGCCTGAGCCCACCAGCCATCAAGGCACTGGAATGAGATGACCAGCATCCGGAACCTTGTGCCGTTCGGAGGAGCAATCCCGTTCGATCTGTGCCCTACCCGCGGCGCCTGGTGCTCGGCCAAGGTGTCTGCTCGGGCAGGGCAGGTGCTGGCTGCAGGGAGCGAGCCCTGCCTGGAGCAGGGAGGAGAGAAGGAGGGTCTCAGAAGCCTCTTGTGACTGTCCTGTGCTTGATACCCCGCGGGGCTCCGTTTCTTCGCGGTGGGAAGCTGCCGGCGGTGCGCTGAAGCTGAGGTACAGCGAGCTGGAGCTGAGCTCAAAGGAAAGCAGCTTTACCCAGCGCTAAAATTAGAGGTTTAGTCTGAATTATGCTAATTTGTTTTAATTGTCTAAGTGTGTCAAGGTTCTTCAATGAAATGGACCCTCTCGGTGCCGGTCTGGAAAGGTGCATCATCGCTGGGGGAGTGATGGAAGGATGGGGTTGAGGAGTGTGGGGATTAAAGGGTTCCCTGCCCTACTTAGATCTCTGTGGCAGCCCTCACCTCCAGCTCTCCAAGGGTAGATTCTGACAACATCATCCCTGGGCTGGATGGACCAGCCTTGGGGCTGAGGAGCAGGGAGCAGCCTCCTGGGCACAAAAGGGAGGTCCTGACACCTTCCCTCTCTAGCGGGGGCTGCTCGGAAGGGCAGAACCAGCTGAAAATCCACATTTCCTGTTGCAGCTGAGCCCTCTCTTGTTTAGAGCCCCAGCGCTGCCGACAGCAGCAAAATTCAAGCTCCCTTCCTGTTTGCAAACCAGATTTTGCTGACTGGCTGAAACCTCAAGCCAGGGGCTGCAAATGTAGGGGCTCTGTTAGATCTGTGGCTGCAGCCTCAGGGGGAAAAACAACCCCCCCAGCAGAAACAAAGGAACAAGTACTCGCCTAAGTGTCTGGGGAGGGGGGGGAGGCAAATGCAGCAGCAGGAGAGCGTTTAGCAAACAGATGAGGGTTCTATATATGTCCAGGGATGGGGAAAGGAGCAGGGGGTGTGTCGTTTGTACCTGGGCACGTGTGTCCAGGCTCACCTTTAAGCACAAAGGTACCACAGCAGGACAAGAAGCAGAACCCAGGGTCGTGGTCCTTCACTCCTCTGCGGGGACAGGACGTCTTGGGGTTTGTAGAATGCATTAGTGTTCCCTTTTGAATGGGAAATGGCAGAGGACAGCGTGCTGGCATTCTTGGCAGGGTACAGGCTCTGCTAGGTTTTTAACTAATCTGATGGTCCCTGCAAAGGAATAATAAATATCTTCACCTTTCCACGGGGTCATTTAGTCCAGAAAACCTAAAGCTTCCAGATCTCTGCAGGAAATGCATCGTCTATTCCGAGTCCATTTAGTTCTGACATGGTGCCATGGCTGGAGTGGGGAGCTCTGTGCCTTTCCCAGGTCCTGCTGATTGCAGCACAAAGCACGGGGTAAGATAAATGCAGTGAGGATGTGCAGTTTGGGTGGGTGAGACAGCCAGGTGTGGGGTGAGCTGAGGACACTTCCAGCTTCAGCAGAGCACGTCCTGCCCTGAGCATCTCTGCTGCTTTCTGAGGATGCCCTCCCTCCTGACCTCTGGCCAGGGGCAGCCCAGGCACTGACCTCACGCTGCAACTGCTCCATCCACATCTCCTTCCAATTCCATCCCCGTATCAGCTGGCACTTTCATGGACCTTGAGGCAGTGCAGATGTCTGGCATCTTACTGACTCAACGAGATGCCCTTGGAGGGTCTGCCAGCTATTTTAAGGAACATGCTGGGAAGGAGGGCAGTGTCTCTTCTGCCACCTCACAGGGGCTGAGCTGTCTGCTCAGCTCTCCAGTTGACCCAACCAGCCTGTGGTCACTCGGGGTCTCGGAGCCTTAGGTGGCTGCTGTGGGAAATGCTGTTCCAGGCTGTTCAAGGGCTTGACCCTTCCACCTCCAGACATGCTGCTCTCAACCTTTGTGGCTCCTCAGACACTCCAGCAGCTTGATCTCCTTCCTCTCATGCCTCTCATGCCAGAGCTGTGTCCTCGCGTGTCTTACGGGAACTGTTCTGCTGAGCAGGAGATGCTGCTATTTTCCCATAGCCCAGCTTTAGGTTGTGGTTGGCACTCAGAGACCCTGAAATTTCTTGTGCAAGTATGGAGAGCCCTGGGGAGGCTGATAAGGCATCAACCTGCTAGCTGCTCTCATCTAGCAAACCTGGGTGAGGTTCTTGGGGTCGAGGTGGTCATTCTGTTTGCTGGGCTGTGCTGCTGGAGGTACTTCAGCCCCTCTGCCCCATAGCAGATCTCACTGATTCAGGAGTTTGCAGTGAACTGATCCTCATGCTGATGCTTTGGAAGGGCACTGAGCATGACTGGCTTTACTGTTGAAATGGAAGATCCCAAACAAGCCCCCTTTTCTCTGGAATCCTTTAAAAGCAGCGTTAAACTGGTGCCAGCAGCATGTGGAGAAGTTCAGGAACCACCAGCCTTCCCAACACCTTCTATTAATCATGGGGGAGAAGCAAAGCTCAACGTGGAATGTGTCAAAGCTGAAAATCCATTGCAACAGAGGACAAACCCCTCCAAACCAGTTGTCCCTCTTTCTAGAGGTATCAGCAAGCTGTAAGAGATGGAGCAGACTAACGGCTGCTTGGGGCTGTGTCAGTCACTGGCATCTACCAGAGGTTTGGGTAGAGCTGAGGTGTCAACCCAGCTCCTTCCTCCACTCATCTGAGTGGGGAAGGGAGAAGAGTAAAAGAGATCTGCCCTTGGTCTGCCTGAAGTGGCCCTGTTGAGGACTCAAGTGTGGGCCTTCCCCATGTGCTGTCTAGATGCTCACTCTGCCCTTTGAATCAGCGATGCTCCAGTGTAAGTTGTTCCCATGAACTTGGCCACAGGAGCAGACCATGTTCTGAGATGAGATCCTTGAACTCCAACAACCTGCCGTCCTCGGCTTGCAAATCTCCAGGAGGAGTTTCTCTTGGTTTGGGCTGCTGGTTGGGTTTTTCTTGCTTTTTTCTCTCTTTCCCCTGTTCATCTGGGGGTTATTTCAGCTCGAGGAGGTGCCTGCACAGGCTTGGTTGGTTTTTATTGCTTCCTTCTCTCTTTGCCCTGTCCATTTAGGGGTTACTTCAGCTCGAGGAGGTGTCTGCACGGGGTCTTTTTAGCCTGCAGGCTGTGATTTTCTGTGCATTTTCATTCCTCAGCTTTTTTCCTGGCAGAGCCCTCTCAGCTGGCAGTGACAGGAGGTCTGGTCCAAGCGAGAATTGCTCGGCGGAGCGTGGCGCGGCAGCTCTCCTCACACGCAGCCCGGCCACGCCACCGCGCTGGTGCACAGCGGCGCGCTCCCGGTGCAGAGCGGCGCCGTGGTCAGCAGGCTGCCCCCCCGGCCCTTCCTGCGAGCGCTGGGGAGATGTTTCCTGTCAAGGCTGCTGTCAGATGGAGCTGAGACTGCAGTAAGAGGAGCTGCGGGATCACAGGACCCGAGTCTAAAATATCTGCTGCCCATCAGTATTGGATCAGCAACGCTCATCCATGCAAGTTGTGAACTCATCCCCACCCCGGTGAGAAATGCCTCTGGAACCTGCCAGAGCTGTCCTCCAGGGCCAGCAGCAGCTCAGAGAGGCAGACAGGATCATCCTCTCCCCATCCAAAATGTGAGGGGGCAGCATTCAGCATAGGATCTTTCAAGGTCCCTTCCAATCCCTTTTGAGGTCCCTTCCATCCCTTTTGAGGTCCCTTCCAGTCCCTTTCAAGGTCCCTTCCAGTCCCTTTTGAGGTCCCTGCCAATCCCTTTCTAGGTCCCTTCCAATCCCTTTTGAGGTCCCTTCCATCCCTTTTGAGGTCTCTTCCAATCTCTTTTGAGATCCCTTCCAATCCCTTTTGAGGTCCCTTCCAATCCCTTTCTAGGTCCCTTCCAGTCCCTTTCAAGGTCCCTTCCATCCCTTTTGAGGTCCCTTCCAATCTCTTTTGAGGTCTCTTCCAATCCCTTTCAAGGTCCCTTCCAATCCCTTTTGAGGTCTCTTCCAATCCCTTTCGAGGTCTCTTCCAATCCCTTTTGAGGTCCATTCCAGTCCCTTTCGAGGTCTCTTCCAATCCCTTTCGAGGTCCATTCCAATCCCTTTCGAGGTCCCTTTTGAGGTCCCTTCCAATCCCTTATGTTTCTATGATTCTGATGACATTTCAGCAGGGACCAGCAGCACCTACCAATGGGGCTTCTTAGTGCCTTAGGTGACAAGACCTTCAGCATCAGAAGGGTCAGGTGAAGGACCTGCAGACACTGTGGGTAAACTGCAGCTATTTGGGCAGAGGAGCTGGCATCCTCCACTGCTTCACCTTCCTTTAAAGTCAGGCTCTGAGGGCAGGAGTGCTGTGAGGACACCAGGAGCAAGGCGATTCCTCGCGAAGCCTGGGGCTAAGGTCGATCCCCTGGGATGGGTTTTGTCTGAGCAGCCTCTGTCTCTGCCAGGGTGGTGTTTTGCTGCACTGCACACAGAGCAATGGACTGGAGGGGGCCTGGTAACAGCCTGAGGACCCCCCCAGTTTGTTCTGGACTGAAGGAATCTAGCATAGCTTACTGGGAGAAGCGAGGAGCCAGCACTGGAGGGGAGGGTCAGTGTCTGCTGCTGTTCTTGTGAGAGTTCTAGACCAAACCCCAATGGAACAGAGCGAGTTCTGTGCCTGCAGCTGCAGCTGCTGCAGTTAGCTCCCCACCCTCAAGCTGTTGGTGGTTTGCTGCTGAGCTTTGCCAGCAGGTCACTGGGATGCTGTGAGGCTGGCTCAGTGATGAGAAGTGCCTGGAGGAGCTGGAGAAAGTTGAGAGCTCCTCCACACAGCAGTGACGTGACTGAGAGCTGCCAGGAAACAAAAGAGGGTCAGGGAGTCTCTTTGCCTGCTCAGCCATGAAGACAAGGACCTGATTTGGGCTGGGTTTGAGGACCAGCCTGAACAGCCCTGTGTAGGAACCCCTCCTTGGGAGGATCTTGTGCCTCTGACGGGCTGCCAAGAGGTGGGGAGAAGAGACATCCCGAGACAGGGTCAGCAGGTAGTGCAGAGAAGCCGCGGTAATTAAACCAGTCTGCTCTCCTGTCTCTGTCACAGCGGGCATCGTGGCCACCAAGCCCTGTTTCTCAAGCCCTGCCTGCTAGGTTTGCCTTTCTTTGGAAGAGACAACACAGAAGAGAGAGTGACTAGTATTTGTTTTACTGTCTAATCCAGTCACAGGAGGGGTCACTGTGAAGCAGGAGCTTTGCCTGCCCCTGTACTTCAAGAGGGTTTAGCTCTGGTATCCAGCATCCTCTGTAGCTGCTGTCAGAGGTCCTGGGATGCTTTTCCTGGCTGTGTGTGTTTTCCTGTAGCTGGATTGACTCCTCTTCACTCAAGAGCCTTCTCAGGTAGCTGCATGAAGTTCAACAGGGGCCAGGTTCTGCCCCTGGATCGAGGCAATCCCATGCACCAGTACAGGCTGGGAGGAGAAAGGACTGAGGACAGCCCTGAGGAGAAGGACTTGGAAGTGCAGGTGCAGCAGCAGTTGAACAGGAGCTGTCAGTGAGCGCTGGCAGCCCAGAGAGCCAACTGTGTCCTGGGCTGCAGCAAAAGAAGCAGAGACAGTCGGTAGAGGAAGGGGATTCTCCCCCTCTGCTCTGCACTGGTGAGACCCCACCTGGTGTACTGGGTCCAGTTGTGGAGTCCCCAACATCAGAAGGATGCAGAGCTCCTAGAAGGTGTCCAGAGGAGAGCAACTCAAATGATCAGAGGGATGGAGCATCTTCCCTCTGAGGACAGGCTGAGCAAGTTGGGGTTGTTCAGCCTGGAGAAGAGGCTCCCAGGTGACCTTCTAGCACCTTTCCAGTCTCTGAAGGGGGCTACAAGAAAGCTGAGGAGGGCTTTCAACACGGGTGGTAGAGAGAACACAAGGGGAAAGAGCTCCAGACTTGAAGAGGGGAGATTGAGGCTGGACATGAGGAACAAATTCTTTGCTGTGAGGGTGGGGAGATGCTGGAACAGGTTGCCCAGGGAAGTTGTGGCTGCCCCATCCCTGGCAGTGCTGAAGGCAGGTTGGCTGGAGCCCTGCTCTAGGTGTCCCTGCCTGTGCAGGGGGCTTGGAACTGGGTGATCTTTAAGATCCCTTCCACCCTTGGACTTTCAGTGACTCTATGGTGCTTCTTTCAAACCCCTTGTTTCTCCAGCTCCTGGTGGCATCTCTGTGCCTCCTGTTACTGCGAGTGGGAGCACTGGTGAGAAGGGGAATAAATACAGAGGAAACTTTGCAGCTGTGGAGTAGGCTGAGCCTTGGAATCGAAGTGGTGGAGCAGGCACAGAGCAGGACACGGGTGTTTCTGTAGGAGGCTCCTTCAGGTTTCTGTGTTTCAAGTGTAAAGTGAGTCCTGCCAGCAGTCTGGCACAAACCCCCTCAAGTGTTTCACATCTTCCTCTGTGCCCTCATACTCAGAGCTTCTTGGGTCGTTCAGAACCACCCTGAGCTGGGATCTCCATCAGGGCACTGGCAGCACTGGTTTCTTGCAAAGCCCGAGGGAATCACAGAGCTGCATTGTGCAGGGCTCTTCATCTCTGAAGGTGAGTGGTGGGGCAGGTCTTCTTAACTTGGAGGTGTCCTCGCAGTGCAGAGCATCTCTAGGAGCTGCTGGATTGGATGAAAGACATTGAGGGCCTGCAGTGGGGCCAGAGAAGGGCAGTGGAGCTGGAGGACAGGGCTGATGGTGAGAGGCTGAGGGAGATGAGGCTGGTCAGTCCATTGGAGAGGAGGCTGAGGGGAGACCTCACTGCTGAAGGGAGGGTGCAGAGGGGTGAGGGTTGCTCTCTTCTCCCCACTCACCAGCAGCAGGACAAGTTGCCCCAGAGGAGGCTTAGGTTGGTCATCAGGAGCCTGATAGGGGTTGGAACAGGCTGCCCAGGGAGTGGAGGAGTCTCCATGCCAACCCAAGTAGTTGTGGCTCTGGGGAACAGGGTTTAGTGGCCAGGGTGGGGTTGGGGTGCTGGTTGGACTGGCTGAGCCTGGAGGTCTCTTCTTCTGTGATTCCATGACTTGGGATCAAACAGCCTGCTCTCCCTGTGGCTTGGAATTCCTTCCTCCTCCTCTGCCTGTGATGCAGTGGGAGATGGGGACAGCGTGACGCTGTGGCTTCTCCACGGCCCGTGACTCCCTGTCGTGATTCCCCAGGAGCTGCTCCGTGGCTGACACCGCCACCCCGGAGTAACAGCAGCTTATTTTTGAGTCGTCGGGGGCGGAAGGGGGATTTTTTATTAATAACCCAAATTACCCCGTGAAGCTGCAGCTTGTCTGATGTTAAATATTAAACTGCACTAAGTGGGTGAGTTGGAGCACAGGAGCAGCTCCGTGCTGGTAATGACTTGCCGTGGCAGGAGATGGCCGTGGCTGCCAGGGTGCATTGAGCCCAGCTCTGTGGAGAGTCTCCCATCTTCAGGGCAGGCAGGTGATGCCCCAAATGGCTCCCCAGCTCCTGGGTGGCTTTTGCCTGCTTTAAAGTCAGGTTGAGGGAGTTGGGGCTGTGGAGAAGAAGGCTCTGGAGGGACCTCACAGCAGCTTCCAGGACTTGAAGGGGCTCCAGGAAAGCTGGAGAGGGAGTTTTTCTGAGGGATCTAGTGATAGGACAAGGGGGTCTGGGTTCAAGCTGAAAGACAGGAGATGGAGATGAGATCAGAGGCAGAAATCCCTCCCTGGGAGGGGGCTGCAGCCCTGGAACAGGTTGCCCGGGGAGCTTGTGGCTGCTCCATCACTGGCAGTGTCCAGGGGCAGGTTGGATGGGGCTGTGGGCACCCTGCTCTGGTGTTGCTGCCCATGGCCAGGGGTTGGCACGGGGTGAGCTCCCAGCCTAAACCCCTCTACGATTCTACTCTTTAAACAGATCACCACATCAAAGGCTGGTGGATCCTCTCGCTGGCGTTGCCATGGCAGCAGCAGCTGAGAGGATTTGGCTGGTTTGGGATGGGATTGTGCTGCGTTGGGGCAGAGCCCTGCTCCTCTCCCCACGCCGGTGCTTGGGTGGACTGGAGCGTTCCTGGTGCTGCTGGTGGATCTCCTGCTGTGTAATGGGACGGGCTGCCCCAGTTTCGGGGTGCTGTGCTGGACACCTCTGCATCTGGACTGCTCACCTCAGTTCCCTCCAGTCTGGGAGAGAAGGAAGGAGCCCTTCCCATGCTGCACTGCCTGTGGAAGTAGGTCAGCACAATTATACCAGAGAATTGCCTGTTTCTCTCCAGTGGCTCTCAGGGGAGCTGAGACAGCAAGCCCTGCTTCAAGTGTTGACCCTCTAGGTGCCTCACACTGACACGAGGAGACTCTGCCCTCAGGATGGCTCCCAGATGCCTCTGCTGGAGTGAGGGGACTGCAAGAAGCTTTGTCCTGCTGGGAGGGTTCAAGATGCAGCTCTGTGATGGGAACTTGCCAGAGCAGGGCTGGAGACAGTGGGATTTGTTGAGATCCCATTCTCCAGAGGCTGAGAAGAGGAGCCCTGCCACTGGTGTTCTGCAGGTGACTAGAGAAGGTCACTTCCAACACCTCCACATCTGCTGTGAGGTAGCTGACGGAGCTCTGAGGGGCAGGTTCCAGAAGGTTCCCAAATATTGCCTGCTGAGCCCAGGGAAAAAGTGCTGATTGTGCAAAAAGTGCTGATTGTGCAGACAATGAGTGGACAAGGTCCACTGGGAGGAAGAAAAGAGTTGATCTTCAATTTCGGATCAGCAGTGAGATTCCCATTAACTCTGCTGGGTCAGTGGAGCTCTCTCCCCATTCCTGTCCTGCAGAACTGCTCCCCTTCTGAAGGAGTGTGTGAGTGAGTGAGTATTTCTGGGGCTCTGGGACGCTGCCTCTCCCATCCAGAGGCATCTTATGTAATTGAATTAGACCTCAGGAAGAGCTACTGTGGGATGAAATCATCCTGAAGGCTGAGAGCAGGGCTGTGGGATACAACAGGAATGTGCTTGTCTCCGCTGAATCATTCATTAATTAGCCTCAAATGGAGCTCCTGGGCTTGAAGGCTTCTGCAGAGCTGCCAGACTGTTCTTCCCAGCACCGTGGTAACCAGGGAAAGGTGCGGGTTGTGCCGAGAGCAGGAGGCACCGGCGAGGGCTCTCGGGGCTGCGCTGCCCGTGTCGGGTTGGTCCAAGGGCGCTTGAGAGACGAGGGGATCGATGGAAGAGCTGCTCGTGAGGACAACTTGTGTGTAGTCATCAGAGCATGGAGGGCTATGGATCTGAGAAAGCAGTTGGCCCCGCTGCTGGCTCAGCAAGGTGATGGCCAAAGGCACAGGCACCTCAGGACTGGACCCCGGGAGGGAGCAGGATGTGCAGTGGCACCGCAGAGCGCGGCTGGTCGCTGTGCCCGGTCACTCAGGAGGGGGATCCCTGCTCCGAGTGGATTTCCTGGTGGAGAGAAGAAGCTGCAGGTCTGCAGGAGAAGCAGGCGACAGCAGTGCTACCTCACAGAGCCCCGGAGGCCGAAGGCTTTTCTCACTGTTCTGAGCCCAGCAGAAAACATTTGGACAAACCTGAAGAGGTTTGCAGAAACCTTCCCTGTGAACCCGCCTGAGCTGACGTGACCGAGCAAGGAGACCCCGGCGCAGCGTGGAGGTGCTGGGCAGCACCCCAGAGACAAAGTGGGTGCTGAGAACAAGGAGGTGCACTGGAAGCGTGGGGTGAGGGCTGAGTTCTCACCCTCCTGCTCGCTGCTCAGCAGCAGAGCAGATTTCTTTCCCAGAGGAGCAGCGTGCCGCCCGCCGCGTGGACACACTGCCTTCATCTGCTCTCACAGGAGGGCAGTCTGCGGTGCCTCGGGGCAAGTGCTGGAGCCAAGAGGTGCCTCCCAAGCCAGCCCAGGCTGGGATTCTGTGTTGTGGAGGAAAGGCCAGACACTCAGAACCAGGTCTTTTCAGATTCAGGCTGGGTTAGGGGACACTTCTTCCTCTCTGTCAGGGGGAGGTCATCAGTGGATGTTCAGGAATCCTGTGGATGTGATGGGACAGGACAGTTGGAGGCAGAGGTTGCTGACCACCCCAGGTACCAGTATAGGGTGGGGACTGACCTGCTGGAGAGCAGCGTAGGAGAAAGGGACCTGGGGGTGCTGGTGGCCAGCAGGATGGCCAGGAGCCAGCAATGAGCCCTGGGAGCCAAGAAGGCCAAAGCATCCTGGGGTGGGTTTGTAGATTGAGAGAGGTTGTCCTCCCCCTTGCCTCTGCCCTGGTGAGACCACATATGTGTCCAGTTCTGGGCCACTCAGTTCCAAAAGGACACAGAGCTGCTGGAGAGAGTCCAGTGCAGGACGGAGGGTGAAGGGAGTGGAGCATCTCCCTGCTGAGGAGAGGCTGAGGAACTGGGTCTTTGGAGCTTGGAAAAATGGAGCCTGAGGGGTGACCCCATGGATGTTGATCAATATGGAAAGGGTGGCTGTCAGGAGGATGGAGCCAGGCTCTGCTCAGGGGCACCCAGTGATAGGACAAGGGGCAGTGGGCATGAGCTGGAACAGAGGAGGTTCCACATCAATGTGAGAAGGATCTTCTTCCCAGTGAGGGTGACAGAGCCCTGGCAGGGGCTGCCCAGGGGGGTTGTGGAGTCTCCTTTCACTGGAGACGTTTCAAACCCACCTGGACTGTCCCTGTGCAACTGGATCTAGGGGATCCTGCTCTGTCAGGGGGACTGGACTGGATGATCTTTCAAGGTCCCTTCCAACCCCTAATGCTCTGTGGCTCTGTGATTCTGTAGCCTGTGGTGTCTGCGCAGGAGCCTTTGCAGCCAGGACTGCACAGAACTAATCCACAGCACAAAAATGGGCCATGAAACATTCCTCTGGGAGCTCTGCAGCTCTTTCATGTGGATCTGAACTCCTGGGTGTGTGTAAATAAGATAAACCCGTGTGATGAAGTCTTTCAGTTCCATTGCCTGGCTCATGCAAACGATGAGCAAAAGGATCATCTCATGAAACATGCCCCAAGATGCCAGGGTGGCACCTGCTGTGGAGCTGGCCTCCTGCTCCCTGCTTGTAGGGAGGGGTAAGGGGCTGCCTGAGCTCTCCAGGAACCCCACTGTGGTTCTGCTGGCACGAGGTAGCTGTTGTCTCCTGAAGCTTTTGCTCTTTTACTCCACCTCCCAAACTCTGCCTTTGGAGGCTGCAGGGCACAGGGCATTCAACCTAGAACCACGGAGGATGAGGGGAGACCTCTCTCTCTACAGCTCCATGACAGAAGCTGAGCAAGGAGGGGCTCAGCGTCTTCTCCTGGGTGCCAAGTGGTAGGAGCAGAGGAAATGGCTGCAGGCTGTGCCAGAGCAGGTTTAGGCTGGATGTGAGGAAGAATTTCATCACTGAAAGGGTCATCAGACGTTGGAACAGGCTGCCCAGGGCAGTGGTGGGGTCCCCATCCCAGGAGGGATTTAAACAACGTTTGGACTTGGTGCTCAGGATTTAGGGGTGACCTGGGTGGAAGGTTGGACTTGATGATCTTAAAGGTTTCTTCCAACGAAGAGATTCACTGGTTCTGAAGTCCATCCAGTCAGTTTGTGTTTCTAGGTTTCCTTTGTGGATCTCACAGCTCAGGGAGTTCTGAGCTGATGGGTGACCACGAAACGGGTCCTGAGGTCAGGGGTGTGATAGGAAGAGATGTTGTGTCTCTTGGCTGCTGAGCTCTGCAGACCCAACCCTCCAGGGTTCTTGCAAGTTTTCATTCATTTGTCCTGTGCTTCTGGGGCTGGTTTTTGGGCTGATTTGGAGAGGAGTGAATTGGCTTCCCCACCACAACCATAAAGGACCTGGAGAGGCAGCTGTGCTGCTGCTGGCACGTTGGAATAGAATCATAGAATCCCTAGGGGTTGGAAGGGACCTCAAAGCTGAGGGCTCAGCCCACCTGAGCAAGGTGAGGCCTCTCCTGTGAAACTATGGATCACTGTGGCCAACACCACAGACACCGCAGGTGGACAAGTGTGAGCCTGGCTGAACTCAGAGGGCAGATGGCCCTGAGCAGCAGCGTCTGGCTCAGCACTGCAGAGCATCCTTACCTGCTTGTTGATGCCTCCATCACTGCTGTGCTCTCCTAACAGGAGGAAGCAGCCTGACAGCAGCACTCTTTGTCATCCCAGCTCTCTCTTTGGGCACCTTCCACCACCCATGGCTGGGCAGCAGCAGCAACAGAACTGCTGAGGATTTCAGCTGCTCAGCTCCTGCTGCTGACTCCACTCGAACGCTGCCTTCACATTTCCTGAGGTAACAGCTTGTAGACTAGAGCCTGGCTGCTCCCTGGAGCCTCAGCAGGTGACAGGAGCCCGGGGAGTGACTCTTGTCCTCTGTAAGCAGAAAGGGACATGCTGGGGTAAGGTGAAGCTCTCACACACCTTGTCCTTTTCCAAGGAGCAGCTTCAGCTGAGGACCCACCCTGGCATCGTTCCCCTCGGTGCAGGGGGGGGCTGCTCTTCCTGCCCCGAGCAGAACACACGCAGTGCCCTCAAAATCATGAAGTGATGGACTCCTCTCCAAGGTAACAGTCTGAGGTCCTTCGCTGCCCAGACCACACTCCCTGTTCCCATAAATGAAAGGAGAAGGGCAGCTGAGGACACGGGTGCAGCAGCCAGGAGGTGTCTGGTGCTGGGGGATCGGTCTCTGGTTACAGGGAAGGTAACTGCACAGAGGAAGGGCCTCAAGTTCCTTCCCAGCTACATCATAGCTAGCTGGGGAGTTTCTGCAAAGGTCAGGGGCAGAACTTCGAGTGTTGAAGATACAAAACTCTTTGGAGCTGAAGGAGGGGTTTGCTGTGGTGAGAAGTCCTCATTTCCCCCCCAGAGCTACTCTCTGCCCCACTGACTGCAACTGGAGTTCACTGGTTTAATCTCAGGTGTGATTGTGAGGTGTAGAGGCAGTGAGGCAGCAGGGCTGCTGAACCTCATCCCAGGACAGCAGAGGGAGAAATGCTCGTGCTCCTGCAGGCTTCTCCTCCTCTAGAGCTTCAGAAATGTGACCCACCTGGTTAATAGAATTAATCAGGTTAATAGATGGTTAATAGAATTAACCTGATGAGCTCTATACAGTCGCCTCAAGAAGCCATCTACTGCCCTGTGATGCCTCCACCTGCCTCAGCTGCTGCCCCATGGCTCTGCTACACTCCAGGACCTGCCAGCCCTTGGGGATGTCACCAATAGCCTGGCCTTGGGGTAAACTCAGTGGTACCTCAGTGACCTGAGATCTTGCTGTCTCCAGGTACCTCCTGCAGGTCTCAGTGGGGGATCAAAGGCTTCATGGCTTGACCAGGCTGCCAGGAGACTGAAGGGTGACCCCGTGAATGTTGATCAATATGGGAAGGGCAGGTGTCAGGAGGATGGAGCCAGGCTCTGCTCAGGGGCACCCAGTGACAGGACAAGGGAGCTGGAACAGAGGAGGCTCCACATGAGTCTGAGGAGGAACTTCTTCCCAGTGAGGGTGACAGAGCACTGGAAGGGGCTGCCCAGGGGGGTTGTGGAGTCTTCTTCTCCAGAGAGGTTTAAAACCTGCTTGGATGTGTTGCTGTGTGACTGGATCTAGGGCATCCTGCTGTGGCTTTGGACTGGGTGATCTTTGGAGGTCCCTTCCAATCCCTAACGTTCTGTGACTCTGTGACTGCCTGGTGCTGATGGGTCTGTGTCCCTCAGAGGAGCTCCTGGTGTGCTTGAAGTCAGGGACTTAGCTCTCATTTGTCGTGGCTCTGCCTCAGTGCTGAGGACTGGGGCAGTTGCTTCTCAGCACTCATCACATGCCAGGGCACCCTGCAGTCCCCCTTACAGCACCCCACAGCATCACAGCTTGTTCCTGCTCTGCTCAGCCATGCTGCAGCTGTGGATACAGATGTGCTTGAGGGAATCCTGGGCTGGAGCGAGGAGAGCACCCAGTCCCCTCCTGCACCCCCATGGGGACCACACGGCACCACTACAGAGCTAGAGGTTTGTAGGGCAGAGTCTGAGACTGCTCAGGCAAAGGCTTTGCCTCCTCAGAGACTACCCCATCCCTGTGTGCTGGCAGTGGGTTTGTGGCCATCACTGCTGCTGGGGCTCACTGGTGCTGCACCAGTCGCAGCGAAATCCTGGTCCCTGCCTCAGAGAGCTCTTGTGATGGAAAAGGAGGGGGGAAACACCCAGTCACCCAGTCTCGAGCACTGCTTTTCTCTCTGCTGTGGTAAGAGGTGGCCCCAAATGGCTCTGAGGACAGAGGTCTGGTCTCTGGGGGTGCTGAGGGGTCTGCGTTACCCTGCAGGACCTAGGGGAAGCTTGCACCGTGCTGAGGCAGGCCCCTGGGAGAGGCTCAGACCCCCTGCTCCTGCCTTCAGGGTGCTGGGGACTGGGATTTGCATTCAGGACATGCGGTCATGCAGGGAAAACAAACACCCAGGCTCTGAGCTGTCGGCGATGCCGCTCCGTGGGTCCAGAGCTGCCACACTGTTCAGAGCAGCTGCGTGTGCGCCACAGCCCAGCGCTGTCACGAGTGACATCGGGGCTCTGCTGAGCTCAAACAGCAGAGGGACCCCAGGGAAGTGCTAGACTGCACTGGGTGAAGGGAAGATGCTTCCCTTAGGGCTCTGCTTTGCTCTAACGCTGCTTCAGCGTGGCCTCTGCTCCACGTCTGTGTAACACCAAGCGTTTGCCATCCTAACAGGTCCTCATGGTCTCCCTGTCCCACCTCCCAGCTGATGGAAGCTTTCCCAGTGGTGGGATTTGACAGGAATTCCCTAGGGAGATGCAGCTGGCGGAGCTGCTGGCTTTGGTCTCCGAAGCTGCAGGGGTCACAGTCGCTATGCCTGTTGGCCAGGGCAATCCAGGAGGGACCACTGGTTTGGCCCCAGTGCCTGGGAGGAAGTGCCTTGGCCTTCAGGAGCCTGCTGCTGGCATAAAGGGCTGAGCAAACAGTTGCCAGAGATAGAGACCAGGCTGTGCAGCTCCCCACTGCTTTGTCAGGATGGCCCCAGTTTAGCATCTGGCTCCGAGCTGGGATTAGCCAGACAGGGGCAGCAGGTTGCCTCCTGCTGTGGTGCAGCACCCCAAGCCAGCCACGAGGAGCGGGTGGGACGGGAGCGGTGTCCAGGAGGTCTGTTCCTCTGAACAATCGGTGACTCCCTTGCGTGTCTTTCAGAGGGGGCATGCAGCAGCCAGTGTGGACCCCTTGCCTTCTTGCTGCAAGCAAGGATCTCCTGAAGGGATGCTGGAGCAGGAGTCTGTGCAGGATGCTGTGCAGGTAGAAGGGGGGAAGGGGCGCGTTCATCGTGCTGCAGGAGGTTCCAGGCCCCACGACGGGCCCGGAGCTGCTGTCGCTTAGACCTCATTTGCCACTTCAGTTCCATCTCAGTGTCCTTCATTTGGGACTGTGCCCAGCCCAGGGCTGCAGAGACCAGGGCACAGTCCGGGGGCTTCTGCTAACTGCCTCTGGCCAGGACCGCCCTGCGCAGCGCGGACCAGGAGACGGCGTGGTTCTGGCCACTGAATTGTTCCCTTTGCTTCTGATTTCTGAAGCTGGTGCTGCGCAGGGAGCAGGGTTCACACCTGGGGCTCCCTGTTTACAGCTCAGACCTGTTTATGAAGTTGCCTCAAGCCTGACGCTAAACACCTCACGTCCAGCCCCGGCAGCTCCCCCCGCAAGCCCCTGGCAACCTGTAATCTGCAGACTCCAGGGCAAGCAAGGGTGGGGAGCACTGATAGGGTGCAGTGCTGCTGCTGCTGCTGATAAAACCTCCCGACTGGCTGCCGTGTTCAGTGTACGTGGGGGGCTGGCCCGAGCCGCAGACCCTGGCTGCCCAGGGCGAGCGGAGTGTCCTGCAGCAATGCGGTGCCTGCAGTTCGCGAGGGTGAGTACGAGCGCGTGGCGACGGGCTCGCTGGGCAGCTCTAGGGAGAGGGCCACCTGGTCACTGCTGCTTCACTTCCAGGTCACGTCTGCTCAGGTTTATCCTGGACAGCAGCGTGGGCTTCAGCCTGGCCCCGGGAGAACATCCCTTGTCCCTTCAGCTGAGAACGGCCAGCTTGGATGGGGCTCTGGGCAACCTGGGCTAGAGGGAGGTGTTGCTGTCCATGGCAGGGGGGTTGGAACTAGATGATCTTTGAGATCCCTTCCAACCCAGGCCGTTCCATGATTCTGTGGCCACAGAATGCCAAGAAGGACTTGCTGCTGCCCTTCTTCGGTCACTAGGAACTTGCCTGAGGTCAAGCTGGGCGCCAGTGGCAGAACCTGGTGTTGAACTGAGATCAGCTCGTTCCTCCTGGTGCTGTAGGTGCCTCATCCTTCTCACCACAGCTTGGGTGGTGGTGGGGTGTCCCCAAGGGCTCGTTTGTCTGGCTGCTGTAATGGTTAATGCTGATTTCTGTGCTACCAGCAGAGCTGTGGGCCGGGTGCACAGGGCTGACGTCTCTCTGGGCACGGTGCTGCGCTGGCTCTGCCGCGGAGCAGGTGGCTGTGCTGCTCCGGCTTTGCCCGCATGTCCTCACCGGGGATCGAGCTGGCAGGGATGCCCTGCCAGGCCCGTGCTTCAGGTGCTTTCCTGTCAGTGCTTCCCTCCCTGCATGGCTTCCGGAGGCTGCTCCGTGAGCGCTGGCCGGTGCAGGGGCTGGGGCTCCTCACAGGGTGCAGCTCTTGGCAGCAGTCCCCTTGCCCAGTGCTTTTGCTCGCTGGAGCAGAGGTAGATGACTCAGAGCAGACTGCAGGAATCAGGAGCAGTTGGTAAGCGTCGCTAGGAAAGAGAAGGAATCCTCTCCACAAGGCACTGGGGTGGATCTGGGCTCCAGAGCATCTCCTGAGCACAAGCACACTGCCCAGTACCCATGTGCCTCAGTCCTTGGCCCAGAGCACATCTCTGCTTTCCCCCTTGCCCTGGCAACCTGCTGGAGCTACTTCAGCTCCCCAGTGCTCCCTGCTCCCACCAGCCTCAGCTCCCCAGTGCTCACTGCTCCCACCAGCCTCAGCTCCCCAGTGCTCACTGCTCCCACCAGCCTCAGCTCCCCAGTGCTCACTGCTCCCACCAGCCTGAGCCACACCATGATCCAAGGAAGGAAGTTCCTTGGGATGAGCAGCAGTTGCAGTGCTGCTGCATCTCTCTCCGCAGCTCTAACCCCTCTCCTGGTGTCAGAAGAGCTGTGGTGCCTGAGCAGAAAGCTCTTGTGTATTGTCTTCTCTCAGAGTCTGTGTATTTTCTGGTGAGGTAAAAATAGCTTTTCTTTTTCAGGATATGCAGAGAGCAGAGGCTCCTGCTAACATCAAAGGAGAGTGACAGCTTTCCCCTGGGCGTGCGTGGCCTCAGCTGGCAGGAGCAGAGCTGTGTTCATTCTCACCTTGCTTTGGCTCCCTTCGAGAGGAGCAGTGGCCTGGTCTCCTGCTCAGACCTTGGGGCCAGCCTCTGCTCCCCTCTTGGCTCTCTGCTGCTGGACCCAGCACTGTGCTTTGCTGGGAGAGGGGTGGTTTGCAAACGACAGGACAAGATGCTGATGCTACAGCTCAGGAAATCCAGTAGCAGCAGGTGGGAACAGGCAGAGGGGAGCTCTCAAAGAGCTGCAGGATGCAGCACCGGGGGATCCTTATCAGAAGGGCAGGGGTGGCCCCTGAGTCCTCCTTGCTCAGTGCAGATTAAGCTGTTTCTGATACCCACCCTCAGGGCTGAACCTGTTCCAGCTCCAGCAGCCAGCAAAGGAGACCTGTGCGGGGGGAAGGCAGGAGCCAAATGGCAGCGCAGATGCTCCCGGGCTCTGAACGTGCTCAGCAGGGACTGAGCTAACCTTGGGCCTGGGCTGCATCACCAGCCTCAGTCCAGAGCCCCCTCTCCTGTCACAGCACGAGAACAGGCTTCCCAAACGCTGGTGACTCGTGGCTGTGTGACGAGGGAGGGCTGCTGGTGCCGGAGGGGCCAGGCTGGTGCCGGTGCCTGGGAGCTCTCCCTCTCTTCACTGCTCCCCACATGCTGCCTCCCTCCCCGCAGACCTGTCGGCGCCCTCCTCCTTGTGCTTTGCAGCTCAAGCAGCCCCTTGCTGCAGGAACACACGCAGGCCCTGCACTCCTGCATGCTCTGCTGCATCTGCTGCAGGGTGGCGGGGCTGCCCCTCGCTTTCTGCTCGGGGGGCTCTGCTGGGTGCATCAGCACGAGCCCTGGCGAGGTGCGGGGCTGTCGCTGCGAACAAACACGCTTGGGAGATGCCTTCCAGAGCTGACCTCCTGTGCCTTGACTGTCCCCAGCCCTATCAGGACTACCAGCCCTGTTAGTGCTGCAGACCTGTCCTAAACCAGAGGTGAGGATGGTTAGAGAACAGGCGCTGGGCTCACGGATGTCTTAAATCTGGTCAGCAGGGAGGAGGATGACGAGAGGCTGGGGTTTCAGTGTTTGGGTTTCTCCTCTCATCTGAGTAGTTTTTGTGATGCTTTTGCCTTTCCTCTCTCATCTGAGGTTGCCGTGTGTGCCTGGTAGCCTGTTCTCTGGGCTCTGCCAGCTGCGTGCCCGAGGCTTCTCTCCTGTGGCCTCTCTGGAGATGCTGATCGCTGTCCTCTGCTCAGAAGGCAGGAACTAGCCAGCAGGTTCTGTTTCTGCTGCAGGGACCACTGAGAGCGTCAGGTTTCTGGGAATAGAGACAGGAGAGTTCAGGCAGACAGTGTGATCTCTGCTTCTGGGCACGTGGGGTTGAATCTCTGATTCAGTCTCCCTGATCTTCCATCTTAAGGCCCTAGGTTCTCTCTGTTTGACTGCTCTGAATGGCAGCAGCTGTTTTAGGACTGATCTGATGAGAAGGGGTCCAGGTTATCACCTGCAGACCTCAACACTGAATGTCTGCAAGGCAGGGAGGTCCAAATGTGCTCTGGCTCCAGAGAAATCCCCAGGATGGGCAACTGAGATAAACGACTGCACTGACCTCAGGTTTTGCTGATTCTGCTGGAATCCACAGTGAGGGTCATGGACACAGCCCATAAATCAGCTGTCAAGGGTTCTTGCAGGGTTTATTGCGCTGCCCAGCCGGCTGGGTTCTGGCATCCTGGCACTAGCAACTGGAAGATGCTGGATGCCCTCCTAGATGCCAGTTCACCTTTCCACTGGGTAGGATACCCCTAGGAACACAGGGCTTTGTTGTCAGCATTCAGGTTTGTATCTCCCTGGGGCTCTTTGGTTGCTAGGGTGGTGGTGTGCTGCCCAGCCTGAGAGGTGTCTCCCTGCTGGATCTCCTCTGCCCTCTGCTCCACGAGCCCAGCCTGGCTCTGTTGTCCCCCTTCGCTGGCAGGGGAAGAGTGTCTGCTTGTCTTCCCTGCTGCGAGGAGCACGCAGCCTCCAAAGAACCCACCACAGAGACAGGACAGTTTGAAAAGGCAGAGCGATCACCGGTGGCAAAACCCATGAGACAGCAAGAAACCTGCGTGGTGGTGCAGCTGCTTCCCAGCTCTTTGCTGCAGAGCAGCCCTGGGGAGCTGCTTTGTGCAGCAGAACCTGCTGCTCCTCACTGGAAGACACAAAGCCCGGGGCTGGCCAGAGGGCACCTGCCCCCAGGATAGAGCACAAAGGCCTGGTCTGGCTCCTTCAGCTTGTGAGGACTGAGTCAAACCATCCCACAGCCTGTCACCCTCTTTCCCTGCCCTGCTCCAGTGAGACTGGAGACTCTGAAGATGGGACCAGGGAAGGGGAAAGGCAGGGGATGAGTGATGTGACGGAGAGTCAAGACTCAAGATGCTCCCTGCAACGTTTCAGCTCGGGACAGAAGCTCTGGGTAGAGACTGAAGGGAACAGCCTATTTAAAAACCTCACAGTGACCCAAAGCTCCCCTACTCGTCCCTCTCTGTAACTGGTCCTTGCACGTCTTCTAGTGGGGCAGGGAACCAGCTGGTCTCAAGCATCAAAGCACTTTGTTTCTGCTGGCAGTGAGGTCTGGAGGGTGCCAGCAGCCTCTGACTGGGGGTTCTGGGCAGGGCTGCCCTCAAGGGGCTGCTGGACCCACGGACTTGGTGGAGGGCACCCAGTTCCTCTCTTTTGGCAGGGTGCTGGGCTGCATCAACCAGGGCATCACCAGCAGAGATAAAGAAGTCACTGTCCCACTCAGTGCTGGTAGGACCCCACCTTGAGTACTGGGTCCAGTTTGGTACCTCCAGCTGTGGACAGGCTGGAGAGGGTCCAGGGAAGGGCCCTGAGGATCATCAGAGGGCTGCAAGCCCTGCTGTATGGAGAAAGGCTGAGAGAGCTGGGTCTGTTCAGCCCTGGGAAAGGAAGGCTCAGGGGAGACCTTATCCCCAGGTGCCAGCACTTAAAGGGTGGCTGCTTGGAAAAGCCAAGGAGAGGTGGGTCAAAGTGACTGCTGGGGAGATTCCCACTGGAGTCCAGAAGGAAATCCTTCCCCAGGAGAACAACTAACCTCTGGAATCATCTCTCAAGGGAAGGGGTCAATTGCCCTACACTGGAGTGTTTTCAGACCCAGCTGGACAGGCTGCTGGGACAGCTCATTTCAGCTCTGTTTTCAGCTGGAGAGGTTGGACCAGATGATCCTTGAGGTCCCTTCCAGCCTATTAACTGCTGAATCTCTGTCCCAGTCCATAGCAGAGCAGTCCCAGAGAGCTGTGTGTGGTCCCTGGCAGTGAAGGGGTCCCACCTCCTCTGGAGCAACTCAGCAAGAAGCCAGCTCAGCCCTTCCTCCTGCTGGGTGCCCTATGAACAGCCCGGGAGCTGCAGTCCCTGCTCTGGCTGCCTCCACCTGCAGACAGAAGAGACAAGTGGGCAAGGCAGGAGAAGGAGGGCAGTGCAGCAGGATGCTGCAGGGTGGCAACTTGCTTCTCGCCTGTCTCGGTGTCCCAGAAAACACGGTGAGATCACCAGCAGCCCCTGAACTCGTTTGCACCTGGAAATCATCTCCCTGCAGCATTTCAGCAGCTCGTCCCGAGGGGGCTGGTGACAGAGCTTCCAGAGATGGACAGAGCGTTGGACCCTCCCTCCCTTTTATCAGCAACGTGCAGGAGCTGCTGGTGGGGTGCAGCTCCTCCCTGGGCACTGCCAGAAGAGATTAGAGCAGGGCTCTGAGCGCAGCCACGAGGCAGAGCCGGAGCAGAGACCCTCTCCCTGCAGCCCTTGAGCCCAGTGCCAGCCTCTGCTCTGGCAGAACTTGCCCTCTGTGTTGTGCCTTGGCCACAGTGCGGGGGGCTTGGGCTCCTCCTGCTGCGGTGGAGGGGCTGGGATGTGGAGGGCCAGGAGAGGGAAAGGGGAGAATTAGGTTGTCTGAGCAAAGGGGAGCTTTTTCCTGAAAGCAAAGGAAGGGAAGGAGACCAGAAGCAGAGTCTGATGGGCTCTGCTCTGTGGGGTTTGTTCACGTTGTGAAGTCCAGCTCTGAGGCTTCTCCCTCAGGGAACTGCTGGCAGCAGCTTCCTGACACCTCACAGCTTGGATGTCCACAGGTTTGTGGAGCGTGACCTGTGCCTGTAGGGCTGAGCAGCCCTGTCAGAGCTCAGGAGGTGCTCGGTGGTGCCTGTGGAGCTCTCTTTTTCCTCCCTGGACTAGCCCCTTCCTGGAGGGCAGAGGAGGATGGAGAGGAGCCCCTCAAACTCCAAAGGAGGGAGACCCGCCAGGGGTGGTCTGGAAGCGGTCACTGGAGATCCTGGGGTGCAGGGGTAGCCAGTGATGTGTGTGTGTGTGTGCCCAGGTCAGGGAGGGGGGTGCACGGCCACGCTGTGGGCAGGTGGGACCTGTGCAGCGCGCTGATGAGGAGCTGATGGGGGCCTCTGCGTGCGCTGGCTGTGCCCATCGACTCGTGGCCGTGGGCTCTCTGCATTTCTTGCTGTCGCTGCTCCCTTTTGCCGAAATGCCCCTGGAATTTGCTGGCCCAGCCCTTATGGCAGCTCCCTGGCTGACCGGTGACACCCCCCCCCCGAGCGTTCCCTCGGTGCACGCTGGCACCAGAAGGGCAGCGACTGCAGTTCTGTGTCCTCCGCACCGACTGTTCGGGCTGCGCTCTCCTCTCCTCCGGCTGTACGTGCTGCCTGCCCGCTGCTGCCTGGCATCCCGCACGGCCCCGCGCGTCCCCCGGACGAGATGGGCAGCAGGAGAGCACCCACATTCCCCAAGGCCACGGACCCCCTGCACCCGGAGGGTCACGATGGAGCTGCAGCCCCTCTCCTCGTTACCTGCGGGACGCCCGGAGACGCCCGGCTCCTCCTCGTCGCGTCTGCGGGGCTGCTGTTCCCGAGGTGGTACCCGCAGCTCCGACCCTCTCCCTGCACTTGGCAGCAGCCGTCTGCTTTCCGGAGGCAGCTCCGGTATTAAGTGTCCTGTCTGACACAGTAATGGAGAGAAAATGAACAAATGCCATTAGCGGCTGGCGATCCCCGCAGGGTCTGCGCCGAGGAGGGAGCCTGTATTTTTAGCTAGGATGCAATGCAACGCACTGGCTCTCTCGAAGCTGGGGAGTAGACAACCAAGGAGGGAGGCAGAGGGGCCACCAGGCTCAGGTTTCAGCCGAAGTGCTGGGCTATGGCAGCACGAAAGGGCAGGTCCGGTCCAGACGTGGCTGTGAGTATCGACCGCGCTCCTTGGCGCCCACGGGGACCTCTGCTTTGCTTTTCTGCTTGTGCTCTGCCTCTGCTCCCGGCTGCTGGCCCCGCCGGGGCTGCAGGAGCCCCTTTGCTGCTGGAGCCCGTGGCGTTTTCACTCTGCAGCTCCATCTGCCTCCCAGGGCCAGGAGGAGCCTGGCCGGGCTGCGCGGTGACTTTGTGAGGTTCCTGCTGGGGTGCTGCCCTGCCAGGGGGCTGCACCTGAGGTGCAGAGGCTTCTAGCAAGGTCTGGAGATGGACGAGCCCTTCGTGTTCAGCCCGATCCTTGGGGCTGGCTGTGCTTCCTCGCTAGAGCCCGCGTGGCTGGCAAGGCTGCGAGTGCCAACGGCCGAGCTGCTGCCTCCTGCCTCTCCCCCGAGATCACCCTGCAGGAGCAGAGCAGCGGGGTGCCACGTCCTCGAGTCTCCCTGTGCTCGAAGCCATTCCTCCCTCCCCAGAGCCTGGGGGGGCTCTCCCAGGTGGACAGGGCTCTCCTCTGCCAGCTGGCACCGGAGGGCACGCGGTTGGCACATGTTTGCCCAGCATGTGGACGCCGTGCGCCGCAGCAGGGCACGGTGCTTCTGTCCTGCACCACCTGTCCCTCTGACCCCTCGGGCTGCCCCAGGAGGGCCTGTGGCAGGAGCCCAGGCTGGGTTCTGCAGGGTGTGCTCAGCGCTGTGGGGTCAGGACACTGTCTGGGGGGTTTCCTTCTGCAGGGGTCAGCAGGGCAGTGGGCCTGGGACACGGCTGCGTTCCTCTGGAGGAGGAGGGCTGGCCTGAAAGGATCCACTGGGAGGAGAGCAGAAGGCAGCCAAGTTGTGCTGCTCCGGAGTCCAGGGCTGAGGCTGCAAAGAGGAGGGGAGAGAGGAGCCCTGAACCCATGTGGTAGATCATTCTGCCAAGGTTTTTGCCTCCAGAGCCATCCTCTGTGGCCACGCTGCTTCCAGCTCCTGCCCAGGAGCTTCCTAAACCCTGGCTGCTCCTTCACAGACGGACTGTGGGCAGCCAGGTTGCCCAGGGATGGTTCTTGTGGGACAGGAGGTCCCTTGGCCATCTCAAGTCAAGTGCTACAAGGCAGGTTCTGATTTTCAGCTGGAGCTGAAAGCAGAAGAGTGTCTCCTGTGCCTCTGCCAAGGATGTCTCAGCTCTTTGCTGGGCTGATCCTCACAGGCAGACACCAGCTCATAGTTACCTGTCCAAGGTCCCACATCGTTGCATTTCCACCCTATTGCTCTTCAGCTTCTGGTGACCCATCCCATGGTCTTCATTCACTGCCTTCCCCTGCTCCAAGTGTTGCTCTGCCTTGCCTGGGGTGGCTGCTGTTCAGGTGCAGGGAGGCTCTGCCCCTGTCAGATGGCTCCTGGCTCTGGGGCGCTCGGCGAGGCTACTGTGAGCTCGCTGCCACAGCTGCCCTGTGGTTTCAGGACAGCAGGGCTGGGCTCTCCATGGCTACCTCTAGCCCTCCTCACCCATCGCTGTGCACAGAGGCAATTCCTGGGCCCGGGGAGGCTGCAGGAGACCCCTGAGGGCTTCTTCTCATCCCTGCAGTGCTGGGACGAGCTGCAGACTTCACATGGCTCCCTACCCCATCAGCTGGATGCTCTTCACTCCAGGTCCAGGTCCCAGCCCTGTTTGCATTGGGGCACCTCAGGCTGTGCCAGCAGTTCCCACCTTGACCCCAGCCTCTGTTCTCTGCAACCAGTGAAGATGGTCCTGTGCTGGTGATGGGGGAGGACAGGGTGACTCCTATTCTCATGCTTTTTCCTTTCTTCCCCCCAAGGCCGATGCTGCAACCAGTTTCTTGAGAGCTGCAAGATCTGGGAACCTGGACAAAGCCTTGGATCACCTCAGGAACGGGGTAGATATTAACACCTGTAACCAGGTAGGTGAAACTCACAGGGCTGCTGGTTCCATCCCTTACCAGAAGGCAGATCATTGGGGCAGGAGGGGCAGCAAGCAGGGCTCAGGGGACCCTGACAGCACGGGCTGGAGCAGAGCAAAGGGCACTACCAGGTAAGCAGAGAGGGCAGTCTGAGGCTCCTTTAGGATGATGAGCAGCTGGCACAGCTGGAAGGGCCTCAGCCCCCTGTCAGAAGGCAGAGCCGATCGCCACAGACCGTAGCCCAGTGTCTGGGCCATCAAGGAATCACTCTTGGGGTTACCTTTCTCCCCTGCAGTGCTCAGGTTTGCACACTCCCAGAAGCTGCAGCTTAACCCCACAGGGGATGCCCACAGCAGGCCAGTCTAGGTGGTCTGGGGGGGCACTGCAGCCCGGAGCAGACACAGCCCCAGGAAAGGAGAGCTGCAGGCACAGCGCGATTGCGTGAGCATCATCGACAGAACAGGCTGTGCCTGCCTGGCTGCCAAATGCAAACTGGGGCAGGTGCTGCAGGGAGGGACTCAGGGGGCTCAGCCTGGGTGGGAGGGACAGACAGACAGACTGTCGGCTGCTTTCCAGAGCAGCGGTGATGCTGAGGATGCTGAGTCAGCAGGATCTGCCTGCTTCAGGATCACAGAATCATTAGGGACTGGAAGGGACCTCGAAGGATCATCCAGTCCAATCCCCCTGCAACAGCAGGATCACCTAGACCAAGTCACACAGGAACACATCCAGGTGGGTCTTAAGCGTCTCCAGTGAAGGAGACTCCACAACCCCCCTGGGCAGCCCCTTCCAGGGCTCTGTCACCCTCACTGGGAAGAAGATCCTTGTCACATTGATGTGGAACCTCCTCTGTTCCAGCTCACACCCAGTGCCCCTTGTCCTATCACTAGATGACAGTGAGCAGAGCCTGGCTCCATCCTCCTGACACCCACCCTGCACATATTTATAGACATTAATGAGGTCACCCCTCAGTCTCCTCTTCTCCAAGCTCAAGAGACCCAGCTCCCTCAGCCTCTCCTCATAAGGGAGGTGCTCCACCTCCTTCATCATCCTCATTGCCCGACTCTGGACTCTCTCCAGCAGCTCCAGTCTGAGGGGCCCAGAACTGGACACAAGACTCCAGATGTGGTCTCACCAGGGCAGAGGGGGAGAAGAACCTCTCTTGATCTGCTAACCACCCCCTTCTGATCCACCCCAGGATGCTGTTGGCCCTCTTGGCCACAAGATCACACTGCTGGCTCATAGTCATCTTGCTGGCCACCAAGTCCCCAGACCAGCTGCAGCTGGGGTCCCCCGGGAGATGTCACCATCTCCATCGCTGGCTGCTGAGATTCTGGGCTTCTGCAGGCCCCTGGGGCACCTTGATCTTCTCTCTGAGACACTAGAGGAGGTTTGGGGAAGGCTGGGGAGATGTTCATTCAGTTCATCGCTGTATTAGCAGGACTATTAGCTCATCATCAGCCCCAGAATCTCTCCCAAGTCAGCTGCCCTGGGGCTGTGAGGGGAGCACAAGGGATTTAGATCAGAGGGGTTTCACAGGGACAGGAGGTGGAGGAGCATTTCCAGACTCCCCTGAAGATGAGCTTTGCCTTGGGGGCCTGTTGGTGGGGTGGAGGCTCTGACCCCATAACCAAAAGAGGAGCCCTCCTGGACCTGCAGAGCTCGGCTCACGCTTGGCACCAAGCAAATCACATGTCTGAACCTGGCAGGAGCCTCCACATTGCTGAGCTCCACTCCAGGGTCCAGTCCAGCCATTAAACCCCAGTGCTGCTCCCCGAGTCCCTGCCTGGGGGAACAGAACCCTCTGGAATCGAACCACCGCAGCGGGGCGGTCGCTGGAAGCTGCCACGCTGCCCTTGCACCCAAACTCTTGTCTACAAGCAAGACAAAAGCTGTTTGATGGACCCACTGGTCCATCCTGGAGCTCATGGAAAGGAGCAGGGAGATCCTGCTGCCCATCCCTCCTGAGCTGGGAGACTCCACAGGCAGAGTGTCCCCCACGGACGTTCACCCGTTTCTGATGACAAACTCAAAAGCAGAGGGAGGATTTGGAATCACAGAATGTTCTAGGCTGGAAGGGACCTTCTTGAGGTCATCCAGCCCAACCTCCCTACACAGGGACGACTCTGCCTAGGTCGGGCCGCTCAGAGCTTCGTCAAGCCTGACCTTAAATGACTCCAGGGATGGGGGCCCTGGATTTCTGCATCCACTGCTCCTGTTCTGCTCCAGTGCAGAGGAACTGGTGATTCTGGAGGAGCTCTGCAAAGAACTGGAACGGGAAGAGCCGGCCACAAGAGCTGCTCAACACGCTGTCCCCATCTCCCGCTGCATCACACGGGCAGAGGAGGAGGAGGAAGGAATTCCAAACCACAGGAAGAGCTGGCTGATCCAGGATCACAGGATCATTGAGGTTGGAAGAGACCTCCAAGCTCATCCAGTCCAACCATCAAGCCAGCCCTACCCTGCCCGCTAAACCCTGTTCCCCAGGGCTGCATCTACTCGATGTTTGAACCCCTTCAGATATGGGGGCTCCACCACCTCCCTGGGCAGCCTGTTGAGCTTCTTCCTCACCCAGAGAGACAGTCAGTCCTCAGCTGTCTTCACCTACCAGCTGTTCCAAAGCCTGTTTCTGGTGCTGGTAAGGGCTCCCTTGACTGGGAGCAAGTGGCCACCACAGTATGAGGCTCTTCCTTCAGCGACAGCTTCACCCTGGTTCCTGCCATCTCCCTGAGATTAGATGGCACTTCGGGGTTTCCTTCTGAGGAATATCAGACCTGTGGGAAAGGTCCAACCTCACATGTCCTGTATCAAATAAAGAGGGATATATGTGGTCAGACCTATCCCACAGGCCCTGTATTCTTGCTCAAGTGCAGAGACCTTGACTTGCCATCTGATCGTCATCCTGCTCCATCCCCTTCATCGCCACCACCTGCATCTGCGTCTTCACCATCACCTCTCCCATGTCTCTAATCCCAACTCCCATCTCATCGCGTCCCTGAGGAGCTGGAGGCCAGAGGATGATCAAACCTTGCTGCCAGGACCCCCACCAGCACCACACGGGCACAGGGAGGTTGCCCCTGCTGGGGTGACCGGTCTCAGTCCGGGTGGGCAGAGGAGACCAGGGTGAAGGGCAGAGTCCTGCCTGTTGTGCTTTGCTGTAGGGGGTCTCTGGGAAGCCTTTGCGGCACCGAGGGAGGGGGATGCAGCTCCCCTCCAGCTCAGCAATTCCTCTGGCAGTCTGGGGTCTGATGAGCTGCTGGGCAGAAGCAAATGAACAGAGCAGCTGCGTTTGTTCCTGGAGCACAGATGTTGAAGGGCTGTTGGGAAGGGATCTGCGAGCATNCACCTGGATGTGTTCCTGTGTGACTTGGTCTAGGAGATCCTGCTGTGGCAGGGGGCCTGGACTGGATGATCTTTCGAGGTCCCTTCCAATCCCTGATGTTCTGTGACTCTGTGATTGTAGAATCATGAAGGTTGGACGACTAAAAGGGCACTGGCCAGAGCCTCTTGTGCCTCAGGCTCAGGTTCCGGGGTGGGAGAAAGGCGACCTGAGCTGGGGGACATGCAGAAGCTCTCCTGAGAGGTCACTTGAGGTGTTTGGGATCTTCCTGGGACATGTGCTCTGCACCCTCTGCTGCTGCTAAACTCTGCTGAGCATGATGGAGCAGCTGTGGGCATCCTGCAAAGGCAGAGAGAAGCCACCTGCTGGACCAGAAGCTCCTCAACTGCTGTGAATTAAATTTAGCTGCTTCATTGTCTCAGGCAGAGCTTGTTCCCTGCACTGGTGCCTGTGGGATGTTGAGGTGTCAGGTCTGTGGGGGCACTCAGGTCCACAGAGCTCAGCTCAGGTTCGAAAGCCTGGCTGTGGGCAGGTGACCGTGGGGAAAAGCAATCTGGGCAAAGACAGGAGTTGACATCAGGGATGTGTCACGCACGGGGAGGATTGAAATGGTGCCTGAGGTGCCAACCACCCCCTTCCCTGAGCTGAGGTGCCACCCATCTGCCTGTCTCTGGGGGCTGGAATGGAGAAACCTCCAGCGTTAGTCAGCAACCAGCCATCAGCTGCCTGCATTGCCCTGGCAGCATGGAGCTAACCCCACGGTAAGGGGGTTCCCTGGAGACCCCCAGCAGGTGGTTAATGACCTTCTCCCACCTTTGCTTCTTGCAGAATGGGCTGAACGCTTTGCATTTGGCCTCCAAGGAGGGGCACGTGAAAATGGTGGTGGAGCTGCTGCACAAGGAGATCGTGTTGGAGACAACGACCAAGGTGAGGAGAACCAGGGAGTCTGGGCTGTCAGCTCCAGCCCTGCACCCTGAACCAGGGAGTCTGGGCTGTCAGCTGCAGCTCTGCACCCTGAACCAGGGAGTCTGGGCTGTCAGCTGCAGCTCTGCCCCCTGAACCAGGGAGTCTGGGCTGTCAGCTGCAGCTCTGCACCCTGAACCGGGGAGTCTGGGCTGTCAGCTGCAGCTCTGCACCCTGAGCCGGGGAGTCTGGTCTGTCAGCTGCAGCTCTGCACCCTGAACTGGGGAGTCTGGGCTGTCAGCTCCAGCTCTGCACCCTGAACCAAGGAGTCTGGGCTGTCAGCTGCAGCTCTGCACCCTGAACCAGGAAGTCTGGCCTGTCAGCTGCAGCTCTGCACCCTGAGCTGGGGAGTCTGGGCTGTCAGCTGCAGCTCTGCACCCTGAACTGGGGAGTCTGGGCTGTCAGCTCCAGCTCTGCCCCCTGAACCAAGGAGTTTGGGCTGTCATCTCCAGCCCTACACCCTGCTGTTGCAGCCAGACAGAGCAGCAGCAGCTGGGAAGTGAGTGATGCTGTTTGGTTGCAGCCCCTGTGCTGATGCAGAGCTGCTGGGCTGGGATCTGGGTAGCAAGTGCTGGTGTCAGCAGAGTGGAAGGGGTGCTGGGCACATCCAGGTGGGATGAAGAAGGAAGAACCAGAAGCTCCAACGTGTGCCAGCGCTGGCTCTCCTCACGTTTTGTCCCAGCAGTGGCTGCTGGCTCGGCTCAGCCCTCGTGGCCCCTCCAGGCTGCGGCACCGCGGTGGCCTTGGTGCCGCTGTCACAAGCCCAGCGAGCCCTGGTGCTCTGTAAATAGCATCCTCCTCTTGCATCAGCACGGCGGGTGTGGCTCTTGCTCGGCAAGCAGGGCTGCCAAATGAGCAGCCCCCAGCACCACCAGAAGGGCTGTGAGAGCCGGAGGGGGGGGGCCGGCTTTGCCACCTCCCCGGTGCCAGGGGCTGGCTCGCTGCCACCCCACCCAAAGGCACAAGTCGGAGGAGCCTGTGTCTGCATTTCCCTGCCTGTTTATCTGCTGGGATGGCGACCAGGGCGCACGCTGCAGTTCAGCCTGAAGACTGCCAGCTCAGCTCCCCCATCCTCCCTCCCCTCCTTGTGTCTCGGCGCTGGAGATGCTCAGAGCCTGACGAAGCGCCGAGCTTTGGCTGCCAGTAGTTTCACAGGAGGGATGAAATCACCCTCTTCCCTGGCCAGCAAACGGGAAGGGGAGCTGTGTGTCCGTAGCAGGGATGGGGCATGGAGCAGGGCTGCAAGACCCCACCAGCAGCTCTCTCAGCCCTGCCTTTCCCTGCCCACCCTGGGCTTCCCCAGCCCCTGAGCAGTGCCCTGTTGCCTTTCAGAAGGGGAACACAGCCCTGCACATCGCTGCCCTGGCCGGGCAGCAGGATGTGGTCCGGGAGCTGGTGAACTACGGGGCCAACGTCAATGCGCAGTCGCAGGTAGAGTGACCCGGGGTGGGCTGGGGAGAGAAGATGAAGTGTGTGAGCGGTCTTGAGGGGTCTGGGGAGACCTGGTTGCTGTCTCTCTGCTGAGGGAGTCCCTGGCACTGGGCTCATCCTGGGAGGACTCCCTGGCACAGCCCTGGGGTCTCCTGCAGCTCCACGTGCTGGACCTCTTTTGGTCTCTTCCTTAGCCCTGGTGGGGCTGCAAGGGCTCCAGCTTTTGCCTGGTGGCTGAAATGTCCCTGAAGGAAGGGACAGCGTAGCAGTGAGGGGAAGGCAGTGTCTCCTGGGCTGACTCTGGGCAGCATTTCCTGATTCTTTCTGGACATGGGGAGGCCTCCAGCTCTCTGTGGCTGCTCCACCATTGCCAGTCTTTTTAGCAGCCCACACTCTGGGCTTCTGCCCCACTTCAGTGAGCTGGGGCTGTGGGTGCTGATGGGCTGGAGGTCCGTGGGGACCTGGAGGAAGAGCTGTGCTGATGTGCATGGCCCTGTGTTTGCAGAAAGGCTTCACACCCCTCTACATGGCAGCACAGGAGAACCACCTCGAGGTTGTCAAGTTCTTGCTGGAAAATGGAGCCAACCAGAACGTGGCCACAGAGGTAAGATCCTAGGGGCAGCCCCTAGGACCCTGCTTTGGGGATGGACTTGGTGCTGCTGTGACTCCTTGGCTCTCCCCTCTCATTATGGAATCATTCAGGCTGGAAAAGACCCCTGAGGTCATCAGGCCCAACCTATAACCCAACTCTACCAAGGTCACCACTAGCCCAGATCTCTGAGCACCACATCTATGTGATCTTTAAACACCTCCAGGGATGGGGACTCAACACTCTCCCTGGGCAGCCTGTTCCAAGCCCTGGTGGCCCTTTCCAGGCAGAAGTTTTTCCTGATGTCCAGCCTAACCCTCCCCTGGGGCAGCCTGAGGCCTTTCCTCTTGTTCTATATCTAGCAAACTGAGAAGACACCAACCCCCTGCTCCCTACAGTGTCCCTTCAAGTAGTTGTAGAGGGTGATAAGGTCTCCCTTCAGCCCCCTTTTCCTCAGACTGACCATCTCCAGGTCCTTCTCTGCTCCCCATCAGACCTGCCCCCTCTCCATCACTGGTCTCTCCCTGGCAGGACGGCTTCACGCCTCTGGCCGTGGCTCTGCAGCAAGGCCACGAGAACGTGGTTGCCCACCTCATTAACTACGGGACGAAGGGCAAGGTCCGCCTGCCCGCCCTGCACATCGCAGCCCGCAACGACGACACCCGCACGGCTGCCGTGCTGCTGCAGAACGACCCCAACGCTGACGTCCTCTCCAAGGTGCGTGGCTCTCTGGGGGCTTTCCCACCCCCTCAAGGGACAGCAGCAGCTTGGCACCCTGTAGGAGTCCCTCCTGCCTGCGGGGAGCATGTGTCTGCCTGGGCTGATCCCTCCTTCTTTCTCCTAGACTGGATTTACCCCCTTGCACATTGCAGCCCACTACGAGAACCTCAGCGTGGCCCAGTTGCTGCTGAATCGTGGAGCCAGCGTCAACTTCACGCCCCAGGTGAGGCTGGGGGTGTCCAGGACCGCAGCGGGGTGGCTTGTGCCTCCTGTCCACATCAGTGCAGCAGCAGCAGCTGCCAGGGTGCTCTGATGGGGTGGGACCGTGCAGCAGGTAGCACCAAGACGCGTGCCTGGGGAGCTGAGGGCTCTGCTCTGGTGCCTCCCCTCTGCTGGATGCAGCTGTGCATCCCTGGAAGCTCTCTGGGACTCTGTGTCCAGGCTGAGGGAAAGCTGGTGATGCTGCTTCAGGGCAGAGCTTGTCACCCCTGCAGTTGTGGTGCCTTTCCCAGTCCCACGAGTGCAGCCAGCTCCACGAGCTGGTGCTTTGCTGTGAGCTCTGTGCAGCTTCTGCCCTTCAGCCTTTGAAGGAAGGAAGGGGGCTGCTCCCTCTGATAGCCTGTGGTTCCTCCTGCCAGAACGGGATCACTCCCCTGCACATAGCCTCCCGCCGGGGCAACATCATCATGGTGCGGCTGCTGCTGGACCGCGGAGCCCTGATAGAGACCAGGACCAAGGTGAGGCCTCTTCTGAGCCCTGGAGAACGTGGGCCATCGTCCTCCCGAGCCCCTTGCGGGGCACTGCCGTGCTGCACACACCGTGGGCACCCTGCTGTGGGTGTGAGGGAAGGTTCCTTGGGTGCTGAAGGGGCTGGACCGGGTGTTTTGGCTGGTTTGTGCGTAGCCCTGAACTCTCCTGCCTGTCTCTGCAGGATGAGCTGACCCCTCTGCACTGTGCAGCTCGCAACGGACACGTGAGGATTGCAGAGATCCTGCTGGACCACGGGGCTCCCATTCAAGCCAAAACCAAGGTACCTGTGGGATTCTGTGGGGCTGTGCTTGGTGCCAGGTCCCAGGGTGGCACAGGGCGGGTAACGGTTACTCGGTGGCACCCACCGCTGGGCTGGAGCTCTGAGGAGCTTCCTGACCTCTTCCTTGGCTCTAACTGAAGGTCTCTGCTGGAGAGGGGCTATTTGAAAGGGACCAGCCCCATGAAGGGGATGGGTCTGGGCACAGCCTGCCCCATGGCAGCAGCAATCCATACTCAGCGAGCCTGGGTTGGGGATGCTGGGGCTGGTAGCACCCAGGGGAGCGCCCCAGAGCCATGGCCAGGGGAGCGAGGCAGGGGCTGGGTGGGAGCCACGGGTGCCCCTGCCGTGGCCCAGCCCTGAGCCCCGCTCCGCGGTCGCAGAACGGCTTGTCGCCGATCCACATGGCAGCGCAGGGCGACCACCTGGACTGCGTGCGCCTGCTCCTGCAGTACAGCGCCGACATCGACGACATCACCCTGGACCACCTCACGCCGCTGCACGTGGCCGCGCACTGCGGCCACCACCGCGTGGCCAAGCTGCTGGTGGAGAAGGGGGCCAAACCAAACTCCAGAGCCCTGGTGAGGGACGAGGGGACAGGCAGGGCTGGGGTGAGGGGAGGGAGGGTGTTGATCTCCAGGGTGACTGTCTGTCCGCCCGCAGAATGGCTTCACTCCCCTGCACATTGCCTGCAAGAAGAACCACGTCCGGGTGATGGAGCTGCTGCTGAAGACTGGTGCCTCTATCGATGCTGTCACAGAGGTAGGGGAGCTGCAGCCCAGCCCCAGCTCTCCTCCTGCTGCTGTCCGTGTGGGTCAGGCAGTGCTGCAGGGTCTGGTGGCCCCGTTGGCCTCTGCTGGTCCCCAAGGACTTTCTCCGTTGAGGATTAGAGCTCTCTGAGGCTCAGGACCTACTGAGCCTGACAGTGTCTCCCCACAGCCTGCTGTGGGTCTGCAGGAGGGGCAGCAGGTTCCCCTCAGCTCACCAGCCAGGCTGCTGGGGCCAGGCTGGGCACCCAGAGATGTCTCTGTGCTCTGGGAAGGGGGAGGAGGGACAGGAATTGATGCTCACGAGGCCCTTCCATCCCCATCCCTGCTCCTGACCCCTTTCTCTCCACAGTCTGGTCTGACCCCCCTGCATGTGGCCGCCTTCATGGGGCACCTGCCCATCGTCAAGACCCTGCTGCAGCGCGGAGCCTCTCCTAACGTGTCCAACGTGGTGAGTCCCACCCTGGCTCGGCCTGAGTCCTGCTCCCTCTGCTCTCCTGGTGCCCTCTGCCTGGTGCTGCGAGGAGGAGCCAGCAGGGTCCACGAAGGGCTGTGGTCGCTGCGGTCCTGTGCTCACAGCAGAGGAGCAGCTCAGAGCTCCTCCGCTCTGGGGCCAGCAGCCTCCCCAGTTCACCCTGTCCTTGGTGCAGAAAGTGGAGACACCCCTGCACATGGCAGCCAGAGCTGGGCACACAGACGTGGCCAAGTACCTGCTGCAGAACAAAGCCAAAGCCAACGCCAAGGCCAAGGTGGGTGCAGAGAACCTCTGTGATAGCGCAGCTCAGGGAACTGGACTAGCTGGCCGCTGGTTCCTTTGCCCTGGCAACTACAGGACCGGTCCAGCTCTGCCAAAACAGCTTCTCTGCCTCTCTTGCAGGACGACCAGACCCCTCTGCACTGCGCCGCACGCATCGGCCACACCGGCATGGTCAGGCTGCTGCTGGAGAACGGCGCCAACCCCAACCTGGCCACCACTGCGGGCCACACGCCCCTGCACATCACCGCCCGAGAGGGGCACGTGGACACGGCCCTGGCCCTGCTGGAGAAGGGGGCTCTGCAGACCTGCATGACCAAGGTGGGCTGCTGCAGGCACCGCTACCCGGGGAGGGCCCAGGCTGCGCCAGGGCTGGGCAGGCCGGTGGCACCGTGTCCCTGTGCAGGCTCCCGGCGTGCCGCGCCTGGCGCTCTCCTCACCCCTTACACCCTGTGATGGGCTGCCTTTCTCCTCAGAAAGGATTTACCCCTCTCCACGTTGCAGCCAAGTACGGGAAGGTGGATGTGGCAGAGCTGCTGCTGGCGCGCGACGCTCAGCCCAACGCGGCAGGGAAGGTGAGTGCTGCTGCTCCCCCTGTGACAGCGGGAGGAGTGGGGCGGCAGGGGAGAGGCTCTGTCTCACCTGTCTGTGCTCTCTCCCCCTCCCCAGAACGGCCTGACCCCGCTGCACGTGGCTGTGCACCACAACAACCTGGAGATCGTCAAGCTGCTGCTCCCCAAGGGCAGCTCCCCGCACAGCTCGGCGTGGGTGAGGCTGGACTGGGTGTCCCTGGGAGGATGGGCTTGTGTCTCGTGTGGCTGGGGCCAGCATCATCCCTCAGCCTTGAGCATCGGGGGCGCAGAAGGGGCTGGTCACCAGCAGCGTGCGGGGCTAACTGGGGTGCAGAGAGGCTGCCAGGGCTGGTCCCTGCTGTTGTGGCTGTTGCCTGGGGCCATGTTTCCATGGCAAACCCCACGGAGCCAAGCTGCTGGGTCTGGCAGTTGGGGAAACCACGCAGCAGTGTTTGCTTGCAGCTCCCGAGCAGTGAGTCAGAAAACTCACGAGCTCGTGAGAGTCGCCCCGCTCCGCCTGCGCGTGGGGAGCAGCTCCCCAAAGAGCATCTCTCCCCAGCAGCCTGGGTTTACACACTGTTTGCAGAAGCTGCATCCTCCCAACAGACAAGTGGCTGCTGGTGCCAGCTCTGCCCATCTGGCACTCCCCTCTCCCCCCTGTGCGGGCTGCCGGCAGACTTGCTGGGCAGGCACTGGGAGCAGCCGGTCCCGGCACCAGTCCCCCGCTGACGTGCGTCACCGACAGCTTGCGCGTCACCCTGGGTGCAGGGTGTCTGCCAGATGCTCCGCTCCTGCCGCGGAGCAGCGAGAGCCCCGTGGTCTGTGCCCAGTACTAATCCTGCTTAGCTCCAGGTTTTGTTCCACACCTCAGCCAGATGCAGACTGGAGGTGTCTGCCTGGCCCTGGTCTCTTGCAGCTCCAGATGGCTGGATGCTGCTGTAGGCATTCCTGTGTGGGAACTGCAGGATGGAGCTCCACCAGCAGCTGGAGCTGGAGCAGGGGGGTCTTGGAAGCCTCTGAGCTGAAATAGAATCACAAAGTCATGGAGCCATGGAGGCAGACGGACATTGAGTTATAGAGAGGTGGAGACATAGAAAAATAGAGTCACAGAGTCACAGAGACACAGTCAGAGTCATGGAGACAGAGACACAGTCGGAGTCACAGAGACACAGTCGGAGTCACAGAGACATGGAGCTGTAGAGACAGAGATACGGAGCCACAGAGACACGGAGCCATCGAGCCAAACAAGAGTCATAAAGACACAGAGTCACAGAGACAGAGAAACAGTCATAAAAAACAGAGAGAGAGAGAGTCATAGAGACAGAGACAGAGTCATAGAGACATAAATACTCAGAGACAGGTATTGGGTCATAGAGTCACAGAGTAGTGGAGAAGATTATATGAGTTATAGGCTCCTAGAATCATGGAGCCATGGAGCCCTAGAGTCATAGAGAATGTCAGGGTTTGGCAGAGGAAGGCCAGGCTGGACATTTTTTCCCAGGAAGAGCAGCCAGGCACTGGAACAGGCTGCCCAGGGAGGGGGTTGAGTCACCATCCCCAGAGGTGCTTAAAGGTTGTTTAGGTGTGACATTGAGGGATCTGTTTCAGGGGTGAACTTGATGGAGTAGGGTTGATGGTTGGACTTGATGATCCCAAGGGTCTTTTCCAACCCGAATGATTCTGTGACCTCTAGAGATCATCCAGTCCAACCCCCCCCCACCAGAGCAGGATCCCCTAGATCAGGTGACACAGGAGCATCCAGGTGCAGCGGGCTCCACAAGCTCTCTGGACAGCCTTTCTGAGGGTTCTGTCACCTTCTGCTCTCCCTGCAGAACGGCTACACCCCCCTGCACATCGCTGCCAAGCAGAACCAGCTGGAGGTGGCCGGCAGCCTGCTGCAGTACGGGGCATCTGCAAACGCAGCCTCTGTGCAAGGTGTCACCCCCCTGCACCTGGCGTCCCAGGAGGGCCACGCGGACATGGTGGCACTGCTCTTCTCCAAACAGGCCAATGGCAACCTAGGCAACAAGGTGAGCTGTCCTGGTGCTGCTTGCCACACGCCAGGGAGCAGCAGACGGGGTGATAGTCCAGACCCCGGTGCCACTCTGCGTTCAGACGGCAGCACGGTGCCAGTCACTGTGCCAGCAGTGGTGCAGCTGCACTGAGACCTCCTCTGTTTGCAGAGCGGCCTGACTCCTCTCCACCTCGTGGCCCAAGAGGGACACGTGCTGGTTGCTGATGTTCTGGTGAAACACGGGGTCACGGTGGATGCAACAACCAGGGTAAAGTCTTTCCTTGGCCGTGGCTGTAGGGAACCTGTCTGGAGGCTTCAGGACGGGCACTGCTTCTGCTTTCCTTTGACCCCTCTCACAAATGTCCTTACTGGCCTGTCTGTGGCTTGGAGACTCCTCATCATCATCATCCTCTCACCTCTGAGGGGGATGTTCCTTGCCTGCTCCCACTGCTCACCCCTGTACCCCCAGGCACAGCCCGGTGCGGGCAGCAGCTGCCCTGATCCTGGGCTCTCAGGCAGCTCCTAAATGTCTGCCCCATCCTTCGTCCTGCCAGGAGGCCAGGGAGCTCCACTGAGGGCAGGCTGAGACCTGGTCTTGTCTTTCAGATGGGCTACACCCCGCTGCACGTGGCCAGCCACTACGGCAACATCAAGCTCGTGAAGTTCTTGCTGCAGCACCAGGCTGATGTCAATGCCAAGACTAAGGTACTGTGAGATGTCCTGTGCTGCCCTGGGGAAGAAGGTGGGGAAGGCTTGGGACCTCTCCCTGCTTCCAGTTGTACCCCACCCACATTGCTCCAGGTCCTCCTGTGCCCATGGCTGGGAGGTACCGTAGTCCAGGGGCAGCCCTGGCCCAGTGCTGAGTTCTGCAGAGCCCGTAGCTCGCCCCAGGAAGGAGGAAGCTGCCTCTGTGCTCCAGGCACGAGGCAGAGCGCGAGGCTGGGGGGTGTTTGTGGGGCAGCAGAGTGGCAGAAGCGATGGCAGCACCCTCTGTCCTCCCCTGCAGCTCGGCTACACCCCTCTGCACCAAGCGGCGCAGCAGGGCCACACGGACGTCGTGACGCTGCTGCTGAAGCACGGAGCCTCCCCCAACGAGATCAGCACAGTGAGTAGGGCACGTGCCCGTGCCCCCTCGCCCCGTGGCAGGCTTGGGCACCTGCCCGGGGCCGCTGCTGACCCAGTCCTTCCTCCCTGGCAGAACGGCACCACCCCGCTGGCCATCGCCAAGCGCCTCGGCTACATTTCTGTCACCGACGTGCTCAAGATCGTCACAGAGGAGACGGACATCCCGGTGAGCCCCTGGGCACTGGGACCAGTGCCCTCTGCGGGAGGGTTGGGAGCAGCCAGGCAAAGGTCTGCTGAGCCCAGCTGGGCAGGGCCAGTGCCCACAGCCCACGTTTGCCAGGGCTTGGCAAAGGCTGACCCCGCTCTGCTCCCGCAGTCAGTCGGTGACAAGCACCGCATGAGCTTCCCGGAGACAGTCGATGAGATTCTGGACGTGTCAGAGGATGAAGGTGAGAGGCTGCAGCTGGGTCACACCGTCCCACACTGGCTGGGCCAGTGAGGCAGGGGATGGCCACCGGCCAGGCTGGGGGAGCTGCGTGGCCCCACCGTGACCTTGCGGAGAGGATGCGGGGAGCCCACCAGATTCCTGGGGTGGCACCTCCCGGCTCCGGTGCTTCCCTGCACTGTGCAGGAGGGATGTGTCTGGACCTCTCCGTGGCCCTGAGTCGCAGGAACTGGGCACAGAGAGCCCTCCGTGGGGTGGTACCAGCTCCCAGCCTGGCTGCAGCTGGTCTGCTCCTGCTCCCTCCCACCAAGACCTCACTTCTGCCTCTTCTTACTTTGCAGGCACTGCTCATGTCACAGTACTGGGTATGAACTGTGTCCCCCCGCCCCCAGCTCAATGGCCCATTTCACCCCATGGCCACTAACCATCCGCACGCCACCTCCATCCGCTGAGCCTGGCCGCCGGGCTGGTGTTGTCCGGTGCCATCCTGCCCATCTGTCCGTGCTGCTTGCTGTGGTGTGACTGCATGAACGGGGCCAGCCCCGCTGCTGCGGGGCAGCCCCGGCTCCCTGGTGGCCCCAGGCCCTGAGCCTGGTAGGCAGAGGAGCCTGGTTCTGCAACTAACTCTGGTGGCCCTCCATGACCACCTCGTGCCATCCCGGCCAGGGCAGGGAGGATCCTGAGTGCTCAAGGGTCTCCATCCTTACCCATGACTGAGGGTCTCTCCCTGCTTTGGGAGGTGCTGGGCTCCCTCCCGTAGGGTGCTGACAAGAGTCAAACCCTGGTGAACTCTTCAGGGCCAGCAAGCAGGGCTTGTACCTCCAAGAAGGGGTGTGGATGCTCTCGGCAGGGTTCGGGCATCCTTGCGGTGCCCCTAGCCCTGCCTACACACCTGTCCCCAGCTGCCAATGTCAGGGTGTCCCTGGCAGCTCTGCTGGGTGCTCTGGGAAGGGGGTTGGCTATCAGCCGAGGTTCCTGATGGCCACCACAGCTCCTGCCCCATCTGGGCTGATTGAGACCCGAAGGATGAGTGTGTGTGGCCAGCAGTGGGAGCAGAGATGGGTCCTGGCTCCAGCCCTGAGCGGGGACACGGGCAGGGACTGTCCCTCTGGGCTCCCTCGCCCCAGCACGTGCTGAGCCAGCTCTCGCTTTCAGAGGAGGAGCTGATGGCACCAAAGTCCCGGACACCTGACGCCAGGGACCAGGAGGGTAAGAGGGAGATGCTGGAGTTTGTGACCACGACGACACTGGAGCAAACGTAAGAGGCACTGGGTGCTGGGGTGGGCGCAGGGCACGGGGCTTCCTCCATCAGCCCTGAGGGTGCCCAGAGGGTGAGGACCTCAGATCTGCCGCTTCAGTGGCCTCCCTCTCCTGCCAGGGTGGAGTCTCCAGCTTTCCTGCAGGTCCCCTGCGTCCCACCTGAGACTGTGGTGACCAGAGCAGAGGAGACTGAGCAGGTAGGACCTGTGGAGACAGAAGCTGAGCAAGTCAGCCTGCTGCATGCGCCCTCGGTGTCCCCGCAGGAGGTGAGCGCGAGGCACAGCCCGCCGCGGCCCCCCGCTCTTCCCTGACCGGGGAGCCCCCCAGCACCCCAGGGCCAGGACATGGGGTGGGTGGTGGGGACGGAGCCAGGGGTACCGGACTGCCCGGGGAGGGCTGGGAGATGATGGAGATACCCCAGATAGGACTCTGTGCCCACGGGGGCTCTGCGGTGTCTCCAACAGCCGTCCAAGGAGTTCGATGAGGACTCCCTGATCCCCAGCAGCCCGGCTACCGAGACCTCAGACAACATCAGCCCCGTGGCCAGCCCCGTGCACACAGGGTGAGCTCCCAGCCCCCGTGGCGCCCGTGGGCTCTGCGCAGGAGCCAGCTGCGGGGTGCCCACCTGCCTGTGCCTCTGCCCGCCCCAGGTTCCTGGTGAGCTTCATGGTGGATGCTCGAGGGGGCTCCATGCGGGGCAGCCGGCACCACGGGCTGCGCGTGGTCATCCCGCCCCGCGCCTGCGCCGCCCCGACCCGCATCACCTGCCGCCTGGTGAAGCCGCAGAAGCTGTCGGCGCCCCCAACGCTGGCTGAAGAGGAGGGTCTAGCCAGCAGGATCATCGCCCTAGGACCCGCTGGTGCCCAGTTCCTCAGGTGAGCGCAGAGCTGGTGGAGCTGCTCACGCTGCGGGGACAGGGGATGGATCTGAGCTCCTCATGGAATCACAAAATCACTCCCAGCTCACCCAGTCCAGCCAGCACCCCAACCCCACCCTGCCCACCAAACCCTGTCCCCCAGGGCCACAGCTACTCGGTGTTTGAACCCCTCCAGGGGTGGTGGCTTCCCCCCTCCTGTGAGCAACCTGTTCCAACCTCTGGCCACTCGTCAGGGAAGAGCTTGATCCTGATGGCCAACCTCACTCTCCCCTGGGGCAACTTGAGGCCGTTTCCTCTTGTCCTGTCGCTGGTGACCGGGGAGAAGAGGCCAACCCCCAACCCTCTGCACCCTCCCTTCAGCAGTGAGGGCTCCCCTCAGCCTCCTCTCCTACAGAGTAACCAGCCTCATCTCCCTCAGCCTCTCACCATCAGCCCTGTCCTCCAGCTCCACTGCTCTTCTCTGGCCCCACTGCAGCCCCTCAATATCCTCCTGGCACTGAGGTGCCCAAATGGCTTCCAGCACTGGAGATGAGTGCCCAGTACAGGGGGGTGATCACCTCTCTACTCCTACTGGCCACACTAGTGCTGGTACAGGCCAGGATGCCGTTTGCCTTCTTGACCCCCTGGGCTCACTGCTGGCTCCTGTTAAGCCGCTGTCAGTTAGCCCCCACCAGATCCTTTTCCGCCAACTCCACTGGGGTCTCTGCCAGCTGAGGGGAGACCTCTGCTCATCCCTGGTTTCTGGTGGCCTGTGCAGGGTTGCTCCTGGGACTGGCCAGGAGCAGGATGCTCTGGGGTGGGTCAGCCCAGTACAGCAGAGCAGCAGCAGGAAAAGCCCTGACCAGCAGCATCCCTTTGGGGCACAGAGCCCTGTTGCGAGCAGCCTCCTGCCTTCCTCCTCTGGCACGGCCACTTGCCCAGCCTTGCGGCCCAGTGGCCGTGGTGGGTGCCAGTTGCCCTTGCTCTCCGTCTGCAGCCCCGTCATCGTGGAGATCCCACACTTCGCCTCGTACGGGCGCGGGGACCGCGAGCTGGTGGTGCTGCGCAGCGAGAACGGCTCCGTCTGGAAGGAGCACCGCAACCGCTACGAGGAGACCTACATGGACCAGCTGCTCAACGGCATGGACGAGGGTGGGCTTGCCGGGCGGGCGGCCGTGGGGTGGGGCTGGCTGGCAGCCTGTCGGCGCTGCTGGCTGATGGCTCCGGTCCTCGCAGAGCTGGAGAGCCAGGAGGAGCTGGATAAGAAGAGGGTCTGCCGCATCATCACCAACGACTTCCCTCTCTACTTCGTGGTCATGTCGCGGATCTGCCAGGACTGCGACATGATCGGCCCTGAGGGAGGGACTCTGAGGAGCACTCTGGTGCCCATGGTGCAGGCCACCTTCCCAGAGAACGCGGTCACCAAGAAAGTGAGGCTGGCGCTGCAGGTGAGCGCCAGAGAGCCTGACCTGGGGTCCGGCTGTGCCCGGGGGTGCCCAGCCCTGACGCCCACGTTGTGCCGCCCCGCAGGCGCAGCCTGTGCCCGACGAGCTGGTGACGAAGCTGCTGGGGAACCAGGCCACCTTCAGCCCCATTGTCACGGTGGAGCCGCGCCGGAGGAAGTTCCACCGGCCCATCGGCCTCCGCATCCCTCTGCCGCCGTCCTGGAAGGACAATCCCCGCGACAGCGGCGAGGGTGACACCACCAGCCTGCGGCTGCTCTGCAGCGTCATTGGTGAGGCTGCCGGCCCCCTCCAGCCTGCTCGTGGGGACGGGTGGGATGGGCTGCCGCACTGCAGTGCAGCTCCTGGGAGTTCAGTGCTGGTCACAGCAGCGCGGGGGGCAACCGCAAACCCCAGGGTCATGGGGAGGCACCGGGCTCACCCCTGCTCTGTGCTGCAGGAGGGACAGCCCAAGCCCAGTGGGAAGACATAACGGGCACCACAAAGCTGATCTATGAGAAGGAGTGTGCCAACTTCACCACCAATGTCTCTGCCAGGTGAGTCTGGGGACATCTGCTGCTCCTCAGGCCCTCTTGGGCTGCCTGGAGGAGCCTCCCACCCCTGTGGTGCTGCCCCATTCCCACATGCAGGGCAGTTGCCTCCACTCTTGAGACCCCTCAGGCTGCCCCAGCACATGGAATCATAGAATCATTCAGGCCGGCAGAGACCTCCAAGACCATCCAGTCCAGTGGCCAACCCAAGGCCACCATGGCTGCATGGTTTTTGAACCCCGGTCTTGGGTCGCTCCGGTGACCCAAGCAGGGTGTGCCGAGGACTGTTCTGGATGTCCTCTGGAGGTCCCTTCCAAGCCCGTGGTTGCGATTCTACGATTCTTCGTGCTTGGGTGGGTCCCAAGCACCTGCACCCAGCAGTCTTGGAGCCCCTTGTTCAACACATTTGCTTCTCGGTGGGGCGGGGGACAGCTCTCCCGGCGCCTCTGGGCCCGGCAGCGCCCCAAACCAGCCCTCCCACAGGTTCTGGCTGGCCGACTGCCCGCGCACGGCCGAGGCCGTGCACTTTGCCACGCTGCTCTACAAGGAGCTGGCGGCCGTGCCCTACATGGCCAAGTTCGTGGTGTTCGCCAAGATGAACGACGCGCGGGAAGGGCGGCTGCGCTGCTACTGCATGACCGACGACAAGGTGGACAAGACGCTGGAGCAGCACGAGAACTTCACCGAGGTGGCCCGCAGCAGGGACATCGAGGTTCGTCCTCGGCAGCAGGCGGGGAGAGCTGTTCTGAGCGGTGCTGGTGGAGGGGACTGGCCTGGGGAGGACAGTCAGGGTGGCCTGCCCTCACTCAGCCTGTGTCCAGCTCTGGAGCTCTCAGGACCTGGAGCTGCTACCAGAGAATCCTCAAAGGGCTGAAGCCCCTCTGCTCTGTGGACAGGCTGAGGGACTTGGAGCCGTCCAGCCTGGAGAGGAAGAAGGCTTTGGGGAACCTTCTAGTGACCTTCCAGTCCCTGAAGGGGGCTATGAGAAGGCTGCAGAGGGGCTGTTTACGAAGGCTTGGAGAGACAGGATGAGGGGTGATGGTTTCCAAGTAGAGAAGGGCAGATTGCAGTGGGCTCTTAGGAGGAGATTGTTCAGCAGGAGCAGGGTTGAACACTGGGACAGGTGGCCCGGGGAGGTGGTTGAGGCCCCGTCCCTGGAGACCTTCAAGGGGCAGTCTGGACAAGGCTCTGGGCTACCTGATGTAGTTGAGGATGTCCCTGCTCCCTGCAGGGGGGTCAGGCTGGCTGCCCTTTGGAGGTCCCTTCCAACCCAGTGTGTTCCATGGTTCCGTGCCCGGTGCAGGGGCAGGAGAAGCAGCCCTGTGCGGGCTCTGAGGCTGTTTCCTGCTCCCTGCCAGGTGGTGGAGGGGATGCCTTTGCACGTGGAGCTCTCAGGGAACCTGGTGCCTGTCAAGAAGGCGACCCAGCCCCGCACCTTCCTCTTCCAGTCCTTCCGGGAGAACCGTCTGGCCATCGCCATCAAGGTAACGGCCGGGAGCGGGGCTGGGCTGCAGTGGGGACCCCCAGCGCCCACCCCGCGCCCAGGGCCAGCCCTGACCGGGCTCCCGCTGCGCAGGTCCGCGACAGCAGCCGGGAAGCCAGCGGCTCCCTCTCGTTCTTGCGCAAAGCCATGAAGTACGAAGACCTGCAGCACGTCCTCTGCCACCTGAACATCAGCATCCCGCCCTGCAGCAAGGTCAGAGCTGGGGCTCCCTCCCTCCCCGAGGTGCAGGAGCCAGCCCTCGCTGCCAGCCGCTCTCGCTCGGCTGCTCCGGGGCAGAGCTGCTGCCTCCTTCCCCGGCTGCTGACGCCTGGGTTTGCTCCCCCTCTCGCAGGGGAGTGGCAGCGAGGAGAGGAGGAGGACGCTGACCCCGCTGTCCCTGCGTGAGCGGTACAGCATCCTCGGCGAGAGCAGCTTCGGTAGGCAGCCTGCGGGACTGGCCCAGCCTGAGCCCCCGTGGTGCTCGTGGCAGCTCCCCTTGCCCTGAGGGCCACGAACCCCCGTAGATGGCTCTGCTTTCCCCTCCCCTCAGAACTGGACTGGGCTCTGGGGGGGAGCTCAGAGCTCGCTCAGTGCCAACCCCCTGCCGTGGGCAGCGCCACCTCTCACCGGAGCAGGTTGCCCACCCGCAGCTGAAGCTCTGCCCCCCTCTCCTCCAGGCTCTCTGGGCAGCACGGACAAGGCAGATCAGAAGATGGTCGACATAGCAGAACAGCTGGGCCTCAGCTGGGCTGGTGAGTCCCCTCCTGACAGCTCTGAGGATGCCCGGGGAGCTGGGACCCTGCTGCAGGGGACAGGACCTCAGTGCTCTCTGCAGCTACCTGCATGGAGGTTGTGGTGAGGCAGGGGTTGGCCTCTTCTCCCCAGGAGCAGAGGAAATAGGGTCGGGTTGGATCTGAGGGAAAACTTCTTCCCAGAAAGAGTGGGGAGCCCTTGGAACTTGGTCCCTGGAGCAGTTCAACAGCCAGGCAGCCGCGGTGTTTGAGGAGCTGGGTTAGTGGTTGGGGGCTAGTAGGGTGGGCTCAGGACCTGATGATCCTGAAAGTCATTTCCAGCCTTGAGAAGTCTGTGATCCTCCTTAGCCTGAGCTTCTGCCACACCAGTAACTGCCAGCCCGGGCAGAGGGGCTCCATCCCCTGCCCCATCCCTGCTCAGCCGTGGGCAGGGGAGGTCTGCGCCGGCTCTGACTCGACTCGGGAGCTGTTGGGGAGCGCGAGCGATGCTGAGGTGCGGTGTCTCCCGCAGAGCTGGCGCGTGAGCTGCAGTTTGGGGTGGAGGACATCAACAAGATACGTGTGGAGAACCCCAACTCGCTGCTGGAGCAGAGCATCGCCCTGCTCAACCTGTGGGTCAGCCGCGAGGGCAAGGGTGTCAAGAGTGAGTGTCTCCGTGCCCTGTTAGCCCGTGGAGTAGCCTGTCCGTGCTCAGGGCTCGCTGGCAGTGCCAGGGGGTGTCTGGGGCTCGGCTGCTCCAGCCCCCTGACACCAGCTTCCCCCGGCAGTGGAGAGCCTGTACGCGGCGCTGAGGAACATCGACCGCGGGGAGATCGTGAACGCGCTGGAGGGCTCTGGGCGGCAGAGCCGCGGCCTCAAGGGCAGCTGGCGCCACGCGGAGCGGGACTACTCGCTCTCGCCGTCCCAGATGAATGGTGAGCCCCTGCTTCTGGCTGCTGCAGGTGCCGACCCACCCTGGGGCAGGGTCCATGCAGACACGTCAGGGCTGACACCTTGTCTGACCGGCTCGTGCCGGTGGCCCACTGGGAGCTCACCGGGCGTGAGGTGTTGCCCACTAGGGCTTCTGCTGCAGGGTGCTTGGCCCTGCCCTCCTCAGAGCTCGGCAGCTGGGATGGATGCACGTTCCTCATCCCAGCAGGACAGTGAGAGGTGCCTCGTGTGTCCAGGGAGCTCACAGGGTCCTGTCTGCCCGGTTGCGGCACCCGGCTGGGTCCCGGGGCAGAGCATTGCCGGGTGTGGGGACGTTAGCGGGGTTGGGGAGCCGGCGCTCAGGGCAGGCTCAGGACTTGGTGCTGCTGCAGCCCTGCACTGGGGTGCTGCCCGTGCAGCCCTGGCTCACGGCTCTCTCCCTCTCTGTCTCTCCCCTTGTTCTGCTCTCTCAAACATGTCACCTAGCGCTGGCAGGTGCGGGCACTCCTGTGGGTCACTTCTTGTCACCTCTCTCCTCCGAGCTCATCCTGGCCTCTCCTTCTCTCATCCTCCTCCACTACCTGTCTCCACTGTCTCCACCTCAGCTGAGCCCTCCGGGAGCCGCCTCCTGCTGCAGCAGCGACTGCATGTCACCAGGCACTGCCCGAGCCCTGCCTGCGGGCAGCCAGCCCCGACCTCCTGCTCCTGCGCTGCTCCTTCCCTCACTGGCCCTGCGCTGCTTCGCACCGGCCAGGCGCCGGCACAGAAGGGGCGCCCAGTCCTTGCTGGGGGTCCCAGCTGTCCCCGGGCGGTGGCTTCACAGCCCCTGGCTGCCTGGGATGCTCAAGGGGTTCTCTGCTGACCTCTGGGGTGGGACAGGGGCTGGTGGCTCTGGAGGAGGCTGAGCAGAGCCCGCCGCGTGGGTGGGAGCACTGGCTTGGCTGTTGCCCCTGCGCCTGGGCTGTGCACGTGGCCCTGGATGAGGAGGACATGACCACTGCTTGTAGCCCAGGAGACACCAACAGGCCTGTAGAGCCCTGGCTACCTCCCCCAGGGCCTCGGGGTTGCATGGCATGTGCCAGGGCCACCCTTCCCTGCCCTCAGTCTGCTTCCAGCCCGCTCGTCTGTGCTGCTCAGAGGGGCTGATTCTGGCAGCCGGTGCTGGCCAGAGCTCCAGGCTGGACGGGGGCTCTGGGCAGAGACCCGGGGGCCAGTGGAGCAGGGGAGCAGAGGGCACCGTGTCCTGCAGGGAGGGAGGGGCGTCCTGTGGCCCCCAGGCCAGCCATCCCCCCAGGGAGCCAGCAGCCCTGGGACCTGCTGAAGCCTCGAAGGGGAGATGGGAGCAGGCAAAGGCGCTTCCCAGCCCCGGGGCTCTGCGGGGCATGACCATGGCTGACCTGGGGGCAAGCACCTCCCCGGAGGCCGTGCCACCTCCCTCGCCCCACCGTGCTTGCGTGCGTGCGTGCGTGCGTGAGAGGGAGATGCTCCTGCTGGAGATGTCGCCTCTGTCTGCCCATCCAGGTTTCGCTTCGCTGCAGGACGAGCTGCTGTCCCCCGCCTCCCTGCATTACACGCTGCCATCCCCGCTGCGTGCCGACCAGTACTGGAATGAGGTGGCCATCATGGACGCCATCCCCATGGCTGCCACCGAGCAGGACGCCCTGATGGAGATGTCCGACATGCAGGTGTGGTCCTCGGGGCTCACGCCCTCGCTGGTGACTGCCGAGGACTCCTCCCTGGAGTGCAGCAAGGCCGAGGACTCGGACGCCACGAGCGAAGGCCGGTTCGCGGGTCAGCTTCTGGCCGACGCACACGGCCCGGACCACCTGGGCTCCATGGACCTGGTTGAGGATGACACAGTGGACTCAGATGCCATGAATGGCCTGATTGACCTCCTAGAGCAGGAGGAGGGGCAGAGGCAGGAGGGGAAGATGCCAGCCGCTGATCACCAGCCTGGAACTGGGGAGCAGGACCCGGAGAGTGAAGTCTCTTTTGTTTCAGTCCAGCAGAAGGTGCAAGCCAGGATCACCTCATCCCCCACCGTTAGCCACGTCCTGGAGAAGAGCACAGACAGGTAACCGTGGTCGGGGGAACTGGGGAGGCTCTGGGAGGGGAGCAGAACTGCTTCGCCAGCTGCTGCCAGCTGCAGTGACCCCCCCGCCCTGGCTTTGCTTGCTTCTCGCTGGGCTCCAGCACTGGAGCCAGGGCATCCCAGGCAGACAGAGCAGAGCAGTGCCCTGTCCCTCTCTGGAGATGCTTGGGGTGGTGGTGGGGGGGGCTCCTTGTAAGGGGACCCCAGGCAGACAGCCAGGGGTCAGCTGCGCTGGTCCTGCATGTAGGTTGTGCCACCCGAGCCCCAGCTGCATCCTCCCGCAGATCCCAGTGGCACCCAGTGGTCCGTGGGGACCTTGGCAGTGCCCAGCGCTGCTCCGCAGCGACTCCTTGCCACGGGCAGCAGTGGGGCTCTGGGGTGGGCAGGGAGCGGGGCAGGGGGGACGCTGTGCCCTCAGCGCTGCTTGTGCCGGGTGCCCGGGGAGCTCCAGAGCCTGGCGGGGTGCAGGCGATGCCTGCTGGAGGTGGGCTGGTGCTGGCCACTCCACGGCAAAGCTGACTGCCTCTCTCTCTCTGTCTCTCTCTCCCTGTCCCTGTCCCTCTCCGGTGCCCAGGCTGAGGGACTGGAATGCAGAAGGCTCCTTTATCTCCTGCCTACAGGACCTGACAGCGGGCTCCTGGCAGGAGGGGGTCACCCGAAGGCTGCTCACGACGCACACCAGCACCTCCGGGCCACAGGGCCAGGAGCAAGAGCAGGTCCTGGTGCCGCCCGCGGAGCTGATGCGGGTCAGCTCTGCAGAGGACAGCGACTGGCAGCCCCAGCAACCCACGGGCAGCTGGCAGGAGGAGGCGGACAGGCGCTTCTTTGGGCAGGTGAGGGTGAGACCAGGGGCGCTCGGCAGCGCAGGACGTGGAGACCCTGTGCACCGCCCTTCCCCGGGCCAGCCGCAGGGCCACCGGGGCTCACCGGGCGCTAGCGCAGGCACAAGTGCCCTGGCACCTCTCCTGCCCTCCGCCCCCGGGGGTGCCTCTCGGCCCAGAATAGCGCGCTGAGCTCGACACCTGAGCTCTCGCTCTCCATTTAGAACCCCGCCGGCCTCGCCGCTGCTTCCTTATCGAGTGGCTGCCCTGGCTGTGGCCCAGCAGCCCGGTGCAGCCCGGAATAGAGCTGGTCTGGGGGCCAGGCTGGGTGGCGGGTTCCCTGCCACGGCCGCTCGCAGCCGGCAGGCACAGGGTGAGGGGCACGCAGAGCCCCATCACGGGGCGCTCGGCAGTCGCCGCTGGGCCACGTGCGGGTCCGGTGACCCCCCACAAGACTGCTGGCTGCTGCCCGGGACCGGCGCCGTCCCGTGATGGAGAGCCGGGCGGGAGCGATGTGACGGGAAGGGCTGTGCCGGGTCCCCGCCTGGCTGGGGACGGCCGGAGCTGTCGCAGTCCCAGCCCCATGACTTTGGCAGAAGCTGCGAGCGCAGAGGACAGACACCCCACCTGCCCGCTGCCTTCTCGCCGCCCCCCAGCCAGCTGAGCCCCAGCAGCTTGGGTTACAGCAGCCGTCCCGCAGAGCCGGGGCAGCCGCGGCGCTGCCTGCGGACCCTCCACGCTGCTCTGGCACCATGGCCGGGCTCTGACCGCCCTGCCCAGGCAGGATGTGGGGCTTCCTAGCCCAGCTGCTGGTGGCCCTGGTGCTGCTGGCCTTCTTCCTGGTCAGCTGCCAGAACGTCATGTACATCGTCAGGGGCTCAGTCCACTTCCTGCTCAAACACGCCCACCGTGAGCTGGACAAGGAGCTCGGGGAGAGCCCGGGGCTGGCGGACGACGAAGAGGCTCTGTCCACCAGGGTCGTCCGCCGGCGAGTCCTCGTGAAGGTAACGAGCAGGGAGCTGAGACGCCGGCCCCGGGGCTGATGCAGAGAAGAGCGGCGAAGGGCCGGGGCAGGGTGGGGGGACAGGCTGTGGGGTGCATGTCAGAGGGGCTCTCCTGTCTGCTCGGGGACCCCCTGATGTGCCCCAACGTCCTTCTGCCACCGCAGGGGAACGAAGTCCTTCATCTCCCGGGAGAGCAGGTGACCGAGGAGCAGTTCACTGATGACCAGGGCAATATCATCACCAAGAAGGTGAGTGGCCAAGGGCAAGCTGCGGCTGAGGGCGGGCTGCAGCCTCTCTGCTGCGCCCCAAGGCTCGGGGCCCCACGCAGGGCGCCCGTGCGCTGCCGTCTTTGGTTACAGCCAGACTCTGCCCACGAGGCAGAAGCCCCACTCAGCCTGTGCAGCTCAGGGCTGGGCTGGCCGGGACGGGGACACGGTGCCCCGGGACGGGGTGTGATGCCCGTCTGCTCCCCACAGGTCATCCGGAAGGTGGTTCATCACCTGGGCCCTGGAGACACAGACGACAGGCAGGAGCAGGAGGAGCTGATCCTGGAGGGCTCCCTGCGGCAGCCCCAGGACCTGGAGGCTGAGGACGATCACTTCATGAAATACTCCATCCTGCACCGGGATGGTCTGGGGGCCAAGGTACGGTGCGGCTCGTAGCCCTGGGCTAGCGCTGCCTCTCTGTCCTTCATTCCTTCTGCCCTGCTCTCCTCTCCTGTTGCCCCTCCAGAGCTTCCGGGGCAGCTCCTGCCCACTACAGCTGTCTTCTCGCTCAGTGTCTTCTGCCAACTGACTCTGCCTTTCCCTCTCCTGTCCTCTCCTGTCTGTCTGTCTGTCCGTCCGCCCGGGGGATGTCCTGCTTCCCGTCCCTGCGGCTTCCCCAGGAGGAGCTGCGAGCACACATCCCGAAACCAGAGGTCTCCGGGGGCAGGATGGGGGCTCAGATAGTGAAACGAGCCAGCCTGAAAAGGGGGAAGCAGTGACCCCCTCAAATGGCCTCTTTGGAGGTAACCCCCACCTTTGCTCTCCCTCCTGTGCCCAGCTCTCGCCCCACACACGGCGGGGTGGGTGCTGCAGCAGGGTGCTGAGGGCGGGCACCGGTCCTGTCCGTGCTGCTGACCCGCTCTGGGGTGCCCTAGGGTGCCATGGGGTGTGCTTGGGGTGCCGTGGGGTGTCCTCGGGTGCCATAGGGTGTCCCACGCTGCAGGGGTGCTGCAGGCAGCCGCTGGTGCTGGCTGAGCCTCACGCTGCTGCACCCTCAGTGCCACCGCAGCACCCTGGGGTGCCCGGGCTGGGCTGCAGCCGAGGGCTGCTCTTTGCCCCGGGAGTGGGCAGCGCTCGTGTGGGAGCTGAGCAGAGCTTCCCCCTCCACGCACCAGCAGTGACTGTGCAACTCGGTGGGGTGATTCCAGCCCTCGGTGCGGTGCCGGTGGCCCAGGGCCGCTGCCTCGGCTCGCAGAGCTCCAGGGGAAGGAGCAGGCGCTGCTGCCGGCCCGGCTGAGAGGCACCAGAGGGCGGCAGCGAGGGCTGCAGCAGGTCCTGCAGGAAGGCAGGAGGCTGCTGGGGTTCAGCAGAGCAGCAGGGATGCAGGAGCGTGATGCTGAGGGCAGGGGAGCTGCCTTTAGCCAAGTTCCAGTGATCCCCAGTGTAAGCACTGGGGCATCCCCTGCGTGCTGTGCGCATCCTGCTGCCTCTGGGGACTTGAGCATCTCTCCTGGCAGGAGAGAGCTGGGGCTGTTCAGTCTGGAGAGGAGAAGGCTGAGAAATATCTCATTGCTGTCTGCAAATATCTGAGAGGTGGGGGTCAAGAGGAAGGGGCCACTCTCTTCTCAGTGGTGCCCAGTAACAGGACAGGGAATAATGGGGATAAACTGGAACCTGGGAAGTTCCAGCTCAACAGGAGGAGAAACTTCTTCCCTGTGAGGATGACAGAGCCCTGGCTCAGGCTGCCCAGAGAGGCTGTGGAGAGATACCAAACCCTCCCGGAGCATCCCTGTAGGATCTGTTCTAGGGGATCCTGCTCTGGCAGGGGGTTGGGCTGGATGGTGTCTGGAGGTCTGTTGGAGCCCCACCATTCTGTCATTCGATGACTCTGACCCTGCTGGGTGGGACTAGACCAGGCTCCGCATGCTGGGACCCCACTGCATCGCTGCTCTCTGCATGGTCGCTGCAGGGTTGGCAGTGCAGCACCTGGGGGATGGTACCACGGGTGTTCCCCAGCTGCCTGGCACCGCCTGTGCCCGCAGGGAGGCTGGTTGGGCCTCCAACCTCTGCTGTAGGGGCCATGGCTGTGGCTGGCTGGCTGTCCTCTCCGCTATGGGCTCTCCATGAGTGCCTGACGGTCCCCGCATCCCATCCCACTCTCCAGACAGCCCCTGGGACACTGCTCCTGCTGCTTTCCATAGCCTGTGACAGTATCCTGGGATGTGCATTAGGGATGTGCATCAGTGGGGTCTTCTCCACTGCTGTGAGGACTCCAGGCTGGCCTCTTCTGCCCCAGAGCCCACAGCAGCCCTTCCAGCACCTCCCCAGTGCCACCCTATCTGTTCAGCCTCTGCTTGCTGCTCTCTGCAAGCAGGGCCATCATTGCTGGTCCAGGCAGGGAACTTGCTGATGGTCTGACACCCCCTAGAACTGCTGGGCAGGATCACAGAATCATCCTGGTAGGAAAGGACCTCCAGGATCAGCAAGCCCAGCCCTCATCCCAACAGCTCCCCAACCCCTAGACCATCACCCTCCAGTGCTCTAGCTACTCAGTTTTTAGACCTCTCCAAGGATGGGGACTCCGTCCCCTCCCTGGGCAGCCTCAGAGCAGGATGGGTGCCTGTGGGACACACACTGGATGCAGAGGAGGCTGGCCCTGCCCCATAGCTGCCTGCCCTCAACCCTCTGTGCCACCACGAAGCCTGGTGACCCCCGTCTCTGTCCATCTCTTTCCAGGATCTCACCTCGACACCGAACCACTGAACCCCACACCCGTTCTGACACAAACCCACGAGGAGAGGAGAGGACAGCAGAGAGAGGAGGGGAGCAGGGCTGGCTGGCCGTGTTTCTATAGGCTAAGGGCATGACTTGTGTATGAGACACCCTTCCCGTCCTATCCGCATGACTGACTGACTGCCAGACGCATGAGCTTCAGTTCTTCAAACCCACGGAGGGGCCTCCGTCCCTGCCCCGCTGCTGCCAGGAGCCCCGCAGCGGCAGCACGCGCCGGGGCAGTCCCCTGGGCCGGCACAAGCCAAGGGGCAAGGAGCCTCCGCCCCGGCACATCCAGCTGCAAGGAGAGAGGGGCTCAGCCCCCTCCGTCGCCTGCGCTGCCTCCGCCGGACCCGCTTCTCATCCCTCTGAGTGAGTGCTGGGCGCCGGGGAGGGCAGCAGCTGCGCCAGGGGTGGGTTTGTAGGAGCAGGGCTGCCCTGGGCACTCGGGCTTCCTCTCCCCAGCACTTGCAGCGTCTCCTGCCAGGGCAGGGCTCGGGGCTGAGCACGGAGCTCGTGGCTCGTGTGGGAAGTGTGAACTGTACAGCGATCAGCCTTGTGTAAATGAACCAATAAATACTATGCAAACCCCTAGGGACACTCCAGCAGTGTGTGCACAGCACCAACAGCTCTGCTCCCAAATACCTCTTCAGGCTGCAGGACAGGCAGAACCTCTGGGGTACCGCTGGTGGATGGAGCTGGGAGGCGATAGGAGCCCCTGCCCTGTGCCCCTCCCTTCCTGCAGGTGCGGTGCCGCCGGCCTCTCCGTGGTGTCAGCCCCAGTTTGGGCTGGAGTGAAGCCGCAGGGCTGCACTGAGGTGCTTGGGGCACAGGGAGGATGGCGGTGAGGCAGAGCAGGGGACACTTGTGCCACGCACGGGGCTGTGCCCAGCTCTACTCAGCACAATATCTGCTCAGGAGATGAGCCAGGAGCTGGTGGCAGCCAGCAGCCCTGCACCACACACCCCCTGCCAGGGCTCAGCAGGGTCCCCCGGCCTCCTGCAAGGGCACAAGTGAGGAAAACCCGGTGCCCCTGTGGGTGCTGACCCTCCCAGAAGCGGTCCTAGAGTCGGGGGGCTGCTTCCCCAGTGGCTGCACTCAGGGCAGGTGGGACCTCTTGCTGCAGCAGCCACCTGTGGGTGAGGGCAGTGCTGGGGGGCAGCTGCTCCAGCATGGGGGCAGCGCTGGGCAGAGCTGCCCCAGTCTCTCTGAGCTGTGCTGGCAGCTGAACCCACTGCAATACTTGACCCCAGGATGCAGGTAGCGGCAGCAGGTCCTTCGTCCCCCGCTGCCATTTCCCTAAGCAGGGTGGGAGCCTGGCCTTTGTAGCACAGAGCTGTGGGGACCCCCCGCTCTTGCCCCCCCATCCTGCACATGCAGAACGAGCCTGGTTCCAGGCTGGCAGGGTGGTGGCTCTGGCAAGGGAACAATCCCAGCATCTCTGTCGGGAAAGCCCCTGGCTCGTGGCAGTCATGGCTGGGGTGGGGGGACAAGACAAGCTGCACCGACTCAAATGACCCAGCTTAGCCTTGGAGAGCAAAGCAACCCCCTTCCCCACCCCAGAGCTGAGCCATGCAGGCAGGGGCTCTCCACCCATCACCCTCGCTGTGTAGGATAACTACCCCAGACCCACTGTGACAGCTGACTCCGTAGCATCACCGTAGAGCTGTGTGTGGGTCCTGTGCTTTGGCCGTGTATCCGCCGTAGGGAATGTGCTGCGCCCGGCACCGGCACTGACACCGCTTCGCTGCTCCGATCGCTCGTAGGGCTGGTAGGGGGAGGCTGCACCCGACTTCGAGCCTAGAGAATGCTGCAGTCTGCACACGGTAGAAGCTTTTTAGAAGTTTTCAATGATTAACTTTTATTTCCTTTTTTTAATTGTTATGGAAACCGAGCCTTTTGGATCTCCCCTGTCTTAGCCCCCCACCCCACCCCGATGTATTATAGGTCATCCCCCCTACACCAGCTATGGGACTGTGAGTTAATAAAGAAACCAACACAGACCCTGCGGCTCTGCTCTGCTTCTCTAAAGGGGCTGGGGGAGGCTCGGGGGGTCCCTCTGCCCTGGAGTGGGAGGATGAGGAGGGATGGTGGCTGTGCTCTTCATGCTCCTGATTCCCCGGGAGTGCAGGAATGGGCATGGGGCCCGGGGCTGATCCCACAGCAAAAGGGGATCCCCACCCTGCACCGGGGGCAGTGGCATCACTGTGACTACCTGGCACAGCCCCGCAGCCCAGTCCCACGTCCCATTCCCCGGTCCTGCACCCCACTCCTGCATCCCACCACTTGGTCCTTCTCTGTCCCGCAGCCCAGTCCCACATCCCATTGCCAGGTCCTGCACCCAGGTCCTGCACCCCATCACTTGGTCCTTCTCTGTCCCACATCCCGTTCCCCGCTCCTGCGTCCCGAGTCCTGCATTCTGGTCGGTCCCATGTCCCATTCTCCCGTCCTGCATCCAGATGCCGCATCCCAGTCTCCGGTCCCACATCCCAGCCCCACATCCCACTCGGCTCTGCATCCCCAGCACCAGTCCCGCATCCCATTCCCTGGTCCTGCATCCCAGGACCCGCATCTCATCACCTGGTCCCGCATCCTGGTCGGTCCCACATCCCATTCACCAGTCCTGCACCCACACCCAGCACCCCGTTCCCCGGTCCCGCACCCCGATCCCGCACCCGAGTGCCGCATCCCGCTCGGCTTCTCACCCGCTGCGCCGGCCCCGCATCCCATTCCCCGCTCCTGCGTCCCGGATCCCGCACCTCGTCGCCAGCTCCCGCAGCCCGGTGTCTCCCTGTCCCGCACCCGCGGCCCCTTTCAAAGCGCAATTTGTCTGTCCCGGGCCAATCGCGAGTCGGTCCCGCAGCGCAGCCAATAGGAAGCGAAGCCGCGGAGAATCGACCAATGGGAGTGCGCCTTGCCGCCCGCCGGCCAATGGGAGCGCCCCATGCTAATGAGGCTGCTCTTTATGAGAGAAGAGTTGGCCCTTCCCAATCCCAAGTTGAGGGTCCGCAGCTGCCTGGTTGCACCTCGTGGGGGTCACAGGGGCCACCCTGCCCTCTCGCTCCTGGGACAACCCAGGTGCCCCCCAGGCTAGGGCGGGTGCGGGGGGTCCGGCACTGGTCCCAGTGGCCATGGCCCGGCTGCGGTGCTGGCGGCTCGTGGCTCTCTGAGGGTCACCTCGACGTCGCAGCAATGGACACCAACCTGCCGGGCACCTTCCTGCTCAACGGCCCCTCGCTGGGCGCCTTCCCCGAGGCCAAGGCGCCTGTCTGCCAGTACTCGGTGCAGAGCTCCTTCTACAAGCTGGGTCCCCCCGGGCTGGGCGCCCCGCTGCCCGCCGGCACCCCACACGGCATCTCCGACATCCTCAGCCGGCCGGCGGCGACCCCCAGCAGTAGCCTCTTGCCCGGCTACCCCCACGCAGGAGGATTTAACGGACTCAGCTCCCCGGGCGTCTATTATGGACCCCAGGTGGGGACCCTTCCCAAGGCTGGTGGCGAGTTCCTGCCGCGGGGCAGGAGCTGCTGGGCTGAGGCGGCCCCGGACTGGCGGGGCGGGAGGCAGTGCGGTGGCCGTAAGTACAGCGGGGCTACCGGGGCTAGTGGGGCTGGTGGGTGGGCGTCACAGGCAGTGGGTGCCCCACAGAGCTCCAGGACCCATCGTCACCAGAGCAAGGACTCTCCTTCCCCATCGCCCCACGTGGAGGGTGGTTGGTTGCCCCATGATGATGGAGCTGGAGCTTGACCAGGGTTTGGCCTGAGAGCAGTGGCAGAGGAGAACCCTGTGCCCACCTCCAGCTGGAGGGGGTGGGCAGACCCCACTGCCCCAGAGAGCCCGAATCCTTCCGGCAGCCTCAGTGGGGTCAGTGCCCAGCCCAGCCTGGGGCAAGCTGGGCAGCGCTGGGCTGGCCGCTCTGCCTGGTGGAGGGCTGGCAGGGCCACTGCATGGCTGGTGCTGATGTTTCAGGGGGTGGGGTGGGTGGATGGATGGATGAGTGGGTGGGTGGATGGATCTGCTGTCCCATGGAGGGGGTCCAGAGAGCTCTGGGCCAGGGGCTGGCAGCCGATTGCTCAGGGAGCTGTGCACGGCTCTGGGCACAGCTACAAGCTGATCAGCTCTGCCCACCCTCCTGTCCCACATCCTGCAAGGTGTGGGCATGGGGGCACTGTGGTCCCGGTGCTGGGTGGTTTGGGGGCCAAATTCAGGCTGTCCCTGAACAGCCCAGCAGCTCAGCCCTCCTGGGATGGGGTCCGAAGCCTTGAAGCTCGACTGATGTGGAGAGAGGCGGTGTGGAGGGACCCTGGTGTCTGGACCGGGGACCCTGGTTTAGGATGGGGGAGCCCTGCAGAGCACTCGGGTGCCCAGCAGCCTTCCTCCTCCTCCTCCCGTGCAGCCCCGGCTCACCTGGCCGAGAGCATCCACAAGAAGAAGCACACGCGGCCGACCTTCACGGGCCACCAGATCTTTGCGCTGGAGAAGACGTTTGAGCAGACCAAGTACCTGGCAGGGCCCGAGAGAGCCCGGCTGGCCTATTCGCTTGGCATGACCGAGTCCCAGGTGAAGGTGAGTGCTGGCCCCACTGGCTGCGGGGCACGGGGCACGGTGGCCACTAACCGAGCCGGCCCGGGGCGGGGGGGGGCGGCAGGTCTGGTTCCAGAACCGCCGGACCAAATGGAGGAAGAAGAGCGCCCTGGAGCCCTCCTCGTCCTCGCAGCGGGTGGGGGGCTCTGGCGGAGAGCGGGCGGCCTCTGAGACCGAGGACGACGAGTACAACAAACCGCTCGACCCCGACTCGGACGACGAGAAGATCCGGCTGCTGCTGAGGAAGCACCGGGCGGCCTTCTCGGTGCTGGGCTTGGGCACCCACAGCGGCTGAGCGCGGGTGCTGCCCACTCCTGCGCCGCGGGGGTCCTGCCAGGGGGATCACCCCCACCAGACTGCGGGGATGGAGCAGCTGCTGCCCCCATCCTGGGAGGGGGTCCTGCCTGGGGGTCGCGGCTGGCGGGGCTGGGGGCAGCCCCGGCTGAGGGCACGGATGAAATAAAGGTGCCAGCCCAGTGCCAGCACTGCCCCTGCCATCAGGGTCACCCTCGCGAGGCTGGGTCAGAGAAGGGGCTGGGGTAGCTCCCGTGGGGCAGAAGGAGCCCCTAGGGAGCAGGGGGACCCTGTGCAGGGTTTGGCCCGGTCTGGGCGTTCCCCGGCTGCCAGAGGTGCTGGTTCAAAAGTCACTCGTCGTCGGGGCCTCTTGTTGGAACCTCTTAGCAGCAAATAAACATCATTTATCTTAACGGAGTGAGTGAGAGCCCATTGAGCTGTCGGGGCCGCAGGATTAATGTGGTGGCGATAGCCCCGCTGTGTTTGCTTGCCAACACGGCCGGGGGGAGCCCTCCTGCCCCGCTGCTGCACCCCTGGGCCACATGGCCCCAGGGCTTAGCCCCTCACAGAAGGTGGGTGCTGCCTGCCCGGACCCCAGCGATGGGCTCTTGTGGGCACAGACCCTGCACTGGCTCCTGACATCAGCTGGGTGCTGGCAGAGGATCGATAGGAGAGAAGGGCTGCTGGCCCCATCCTACACCCAGCAGCAGCAGGGCACCTGCTCCGGAGGTGCTGGGGACCAAGTCAGCCCTTGGGGAACAACCAGAACCCCCGAAGCTCTGGGAACCTGTGGTGTGGGGGGTCACAGACCATCACGCCGTGACCCATCTGCCCTGGCCTGTGTTTGGCTTTAAATCTTCTCCAGTCCATCCCTTTCCCCCAGTGAGCTGGGTCTGGGGGCTTTGCTGGGAGCCCTGACCCCTCAACAGCACGTACCTGCGGCTTGGGGACACCTCATCCCACCAACAGGTCCCTGGGTGGGTGGGTGGCAGCGCCGACCCTCGGCAGCGATGCCCAGGGCTGGGTGCCCCACACTCAGCCCAAGCCCACAGCAGGGCTGGCAGGGCCACGGCGGCAGCAGCAGTGGGGCAGGAGCAGGGTGTGGGGGGCAGGAGCAGGACGTGGGGGGCTGGAGCAGCGAGGGGCTGCTGCCGGGGTATCTTTTTGACATTTTCCAAGCTGCCCGGCGCCGCTGACAATTTTTAATGTACTAACTGCCTGGTCCAGTGAGCTGATTAATTGGTGCTGAGCGGATCAATAGAAAACAGAAAATTAAAACAATTTTAAAGTGATTAAGTAGTTTAACACCTGTCTGGTGCCACGTCAGGGCCGGGAGACAAATACAGCAGGTGGCAAAGGGCCGGCTGCAGCCAGGGAAGTGACAAATCGCAGCCGCAGCCCCGCAGGCTCCACGCGGGACCCCAGGCAGAGCCCGGGACCCTCCCTCTAGCTCCTGCCTGCTCTGCCCAGGGCTGCAGCACGGGGGTCCCAGACAGTGCTGGGGGCTCAGTGGGTGTAAAGAGGGGCTGGGCAGTGGGCAGCAGCAGCTCTGCCCACAGCAAACCTACCTTGTGCCTCCTAGCTGGTGCTGGGCTGCCCTAAGGGTGCAGGTAGAGCTCTGTGAGCACAGCCAGAGCTCCATGCTGGGAACCTGTGGTGTGAGACCACAAGCAGAGGTCCCTGAGCACAGGTGGAGCTCCATGAGCACAGTCAGATCTCTACGAACATAGTCAGAGCTCCGTGAGCCGTCAGACTCCCAGGAACACAGTCAGAGCTCCCTGTGCACAGTCACAGCTTCCATGAGTACAGGCAGAGGTCCAGGAGCACAAGCAGAGCTCTCTGAGAGCAGTCAGAGCTCCATGAGCACAGGTAGAGCTCTCTGAGTGCAGTCAGAGCTCCATTGGGCACTGTCAAAGCTCCACAAGCACAGGTAGAGCCTGACGAGCACAAGTAGAGCTCCATGAGTGTAGTCAGAGCTCCATGAGTGCAGTCATTCCTCCATGGGCACAGCCAGAGCTCCAGGAGCACAGGTAGAGCCTGACGAGCACAAGTAGAGCTCCATGAGTGTAGTCAGAGCTCCATGAGTGCAGTCATTCCTCCATGGGCACAGCCAGAGCTCCAGGAGCACAGTCAGAGCTCCATGAGCACAGGTAGAGCCTGATGAGCACAAGTCAGAGCTCCAGGAGCACAGGCAGAGCTGCAGGAGGCCGGGCAGAGCTGCAGGAGCCCCGGCAGAGCTGCAGGAGCCCCGGCAGAGCTGCAGGAGGCCGGGCAGAGCTGCAGGAGCCCTGGCAGAGCTGCAGGAGCACAGGCAGAGCTGCAGGAGACCCGGCAGAGCTGCAGGAGCACAGGCAGAGCTGCAGGAGCCCCGGCAGAGCTGCAGGAGCACAGGCAGAGCTGCAGGAGCACAGGCAGAGCTGCAGGAGCACAGGCAGAGCTGCAGGAGGCCGGGCAGAGCTGCAGGAGCCCCGGCAGAGCTGCAGGAGGCCGGGCAGAGCCCGTTGCTGCTGCCGCAGGGCGCGCGGGCGCGGGGCTGGCAGGCAGATGGATCGCAGCTCCGCTTCAATTCCGCATCCCTTCTGCTCGCAGACAAACCCCGTCAGATCTCCATAAATCACCGCGCCACGCTGTTTAATAAAAATTTATTGACTTACAAGTGATTATTTATCAAAAGGCCATTAATAGCGGCTCTGGGAATGATGTGCTACTGGGTGGTGCGCGGAGACTAATAGCAAATCAATGCCAGCAGCCGGGCTGAATGTATATGAGGGCCCCCAGCCCCAGCGGGCAACCTGGCCGAGGCAGCCCGAGCCGGCAGCCCCTGCCCCCCGGGCCGCCCCGAGCTCCCCCCGGTTATTTATCGCTTCCAAATGAAATGATCGATACTTTTAATCTAGAGCTAAATTTATTAACTTTCTCATCGGAGAGAGACAGATTGAGTGGGGTGGGGGGAGCATGGGGTGTGGGGAGGGGGAGCTGAGGGAAGATGGATTTGTGCCTCCTAACCTGTGCAAGCAGCCCCCAGGGCTAGCGGGGACTGGTGCTGGACACTGTGGGCCAGCTGGGGGTCCTGCAGAGCTGGGTGTCCCCCCCACCCCCAGCAAAGGGATGGGGGGGGGTGAGCTGTGGGCAGAACATTTGTGGGCACCTGCAGCCCAGTGTCTGAGCTCCCTGGGGGATGGAGGCACTGGACCGGGATGTCGGGCTGGGAGGGCTCCACCTGAGAGCAGCCAGGACTGGAGTGACCTGCTGTTAGGGGCTGCACTGGGTACACTGGTGAAACAAGTAAACCAGAACACAGGTGAGCAGCCCCTTAATGCCCTCACACCATCCTGTTGAACAGGGTAGAGGGGTGCTGTGGGGTACCTGTTAGTGATGAGCAGCTGGTCTTGGTCTCCTGAGAGGACACAGCAACACCCAGACACCTTGCAGAGATCAACTCCCAGCTGCTCAGCTCCAGCAGCTCCTGTTTTGTCACCCCAGGTGGAAACCAAGAGCCACCAGGCTTTGCCTCTTTTCCTTTCCCCTACCCCACAACCCCTTCCCACAGCTGGAGCAGGGCAGGGGGTGAAATGGGGCCCAGCAGAGGGCAAAAGGTGTCAGCAGGCACCAGCCAGTTGCTTCTGGTGGGCTGGATGCTCCTGGTGGCTGGTAACCGGTCACCAGGTGGTTGTGCAGGTGCCAGCACTGCTCCCCACAGAGGGAAATCAATCCAGGATGGAACTGTCTGCGAGCAGATTGTTTGCTGTGGAGCTCCACCTCACCCTGAGCAACTGTCCCCTCCCAGGAGCCCAAAAGAAGGGCCCTGAGGCCCCCAACACCAAGAAACTGGGAGGAACTGGGCAACCAAAGTGAGGACAGCAGTGTTTTGGCAGCTGGGAAAGGACAGGGGGGCTTCCAGACTCTCTTTCCCTCTTTTCTCTGTCTCAGAGACTCTTTCCACACTCTCTTTCTCACCCTTTCCTCTGTCTTTCCTCACACAACTGTGATTTGTCCAAACAAAACAGCAGGAAGTGAATAAATGACCTTGATCTAAGTCTCCAGCTCTCCCACCCCCGAGGGTTCCTCAAGAGCTCCCCTGCCCCACCAGTGACTTGTGACCCCTAGCCCAGGGGTGGAAGGAGCCTTCCTGGGTGGGTAATCCTAAGGAACCCCAGTGGAGAGGCTGCAGAAGCAGTGGCCTGGGTCAGGCTATGGCAGAGGGTGACAAAATGAAACAAAACCAGTTTCTCCTTCTGCAGGTAAAGCTGGAAATGGCCTGAGAGACCACAGGCAGCTCCTACAGGGGTTATGTGCAGACACGAGAGGCAGAGGCTCACCAAGACTCCCTGGGTTGTCAAGGCAGCTGCTTCCAGCGCAGCTCAGCAGCTCCTGTGCTCTGGGAGACTGGTGACTGACACCCACCTGGCCTCCTCTGGGGCCTGAAAACACCAGCTGGAGGCATCTGACACCAGAAGTGTTTGGTTTAATACTGCCCCTGCAAGGGGCTCCGCCGTAACAGTAATGAGAAGGCATCTTTGCCAAGAGCTGCCCAGGGCCCACAGGCTCCAGGCACTCAGTGCCTCTGGGAGGGAAGAGCCAGAGGCTGAACGAGCAAGTCCAAGCAGCTCTGCAGCAGCCAAAGTCCAAAGGTTCTGAGCTGGCTCCCGCTGGAGGCAGAGGGCTCCGGCCAGGTCCGGTAACGGTGCTGAAGGCAGAGGGCTCAGGAGCGACTCCGGTCTTCGTGGTTGCCTACAATCATTTTGCTGTAGAGCTTCTGCTGCTCCTCCTTGAACGTGTCCTTCACCTTCTCCCTCTTCAGTCCTCCGTCCCTGGGGGGAGAGTCAGAGCATCAGGGGAGCCGCGGGCAGGCACTGGCTGGAACTCGCTCGGCCAGTCCTGGCCCCACACTGTGCTCAACACAGCAGCTCCCAGTGAGCTCTCTGACCCCACTACTGCCTGCAGAGCCCCTCTGCCTCCCCAGCTCTGAAGAAGCCTAGAGAAGCTACCAAGCTCAACCCACTCTGCTGAGCAGCACCAGGGCAGCCCAGAGCAGGCTGCAATCACAAGATGAAGCCCTGGTGCCACAGAGACTCTGGGGCCTGCAGCAGTGCTGGAGGTCCCAGGCAAGATGCACCTCTGCTTCTCCTCTGCCCATGGCACCAGGAAGGGCAAAGCCTGCCTGGACTCACCAGAGCAGATCCACAAGGCCTCCCTGCCTGGCAATGGCCGACTTCACTCGATTGGCAAACTGGACTGCGTCCTCTTCAGGCTGCAGCAAAACAACAGGGCTGAGCAGCAGCACAGGGCCGCAGGGGAAGAAGGCAGGACAGGCAGGGCTGCCCCTACTCACCTGCCTGGTCATGGGGGGCAAATACCAGACACTGCAGACAATGGCCCAGCTGGTCATCATCCTCAGGAGGTAGGTAACCATGCCATACTTGCTGCTGTTCCAGAAGGCATCTCCAAACTGGGGGTCGTACTGCAGGAGAGATCAGCAAAGTCAGGCAGTGCCTGCACCCTGCCTGAGGCTCCCAGGCCTCCCAGAACCACCTCAGCTTCCCACGGCCCTCAGAGCAGGCTGATGGCTCTCTGCTCTCTCACACAGAGGGCTAGCCCGTACTGTTTTGTCTTCTCCTACCTTGATGGCCACAGGGTAAACTGTGGCTCCAATTTCAAAGCTCCCCTTTTTGAACATCATCACGGAGGTGTTGTTGATGCAGGTTCCTGCAAGAGGGCAAAGGACAACCTTCTCAGCTTCTCTTTGCTTGTCAGTCTCTGCTCGACACCCCCAGGCCAGGCCAGGGGCAACCAGCCCTGGCTCCAAGCCCTGTTCTCCACCTGCACAGGAGGTGCCACCAGGACCTGGCTGTATCTGACTGCCACACTCTGCCTTCAGCCAGCCCTCAAGAGGCTCTAAAGAGCCTCTCTGTCCCACTGAAGGGCCTCATGGCTGCATCAGAAGAGAACAGAGATGCGGTGCTGCCCTCTCCACCAGGGGCTTGTCTGGCCTTGCTCTGCAACTCACCTTCAGGGAAGATGAGGATGGGCAGTTTGCTCTTGTCCTGGACGTGCTCTGTGAGCCTGCACAGACAAACAGGGCCACCTGTCAGCACAGAGGCTGCCACCAGCAGCACACAGCACCCACCCACTGGCTGCCAGCACCAGCAGCACCGTTGCCATCCCTCTGAGGCCAGGCAGCTCCCCCAGCCAGGAACAAGCAGGCAGCCCCCAGCCTCCCCCTGCAGATCCCAACTGTCCGACCTTTTGGCGACCAGGTGACGATCCTTGACCTCGGAGCGCTCAAACCAGACGTGGGGACAGGCCTTCACCATGGCCCTCTGGATCACTCCCATCAGCCCTCCATGGACCTGACCCACCTGAGCAGGGCGAGAGGACACAAGTTACAGCTCCAGGGGGGACAGGAGGGCCCAGGCTTCAGAGCTAAGCTGGGGGGGATCTTCCAGCCCTGCCCTGGAGAGATGGACAGGAAAAGTCAGAGGCTCTGAAGGGGAGGTCAGATGGAGCAATCCCCAAGCATCTTCCAGCCTGTGAGGTCCCAAAGCCCTGAGCTCTGCTGGCAGAGCAGCACCCAGTCACAGTCAGAGCTCAGATCCCCAGGCCAAAGCTCGAAACCAGAGACAACCAAGCATCTGCTCACAGAGAAGCTGCCACCCCCTGCAGGGAAAAGCAGTTCTGCAGCTCAGGAGCCTCTCACTGCCTGCTCCCAGCCCATGCCCTTGCTGCTCCCCAGGCCTGGGGCTGGCTGCACACTGTACCATGGCGTAGTAGCCGTCGCTGGCCAGGATGATCACATCGATGGGAGAGGTGTGATTCGCCACGCAGATGCCTCCGTTTCGGGGTCTGTTTTCTCTAAACACAGAACAGAAACAGGGATGAGGACAGGGAGCAGCACGGGAGGGCTGCCACAGGCTCAGGGCGGAGTAGACAGGGGGTGGAGTGGCTGGTGGGGAGGGCTAGCCTGCAGCACTGCATCTCCTCACCGATCGTGGTAGGTGATGATGGCTGTGAGGGCCCTCACGCAGATCCGGTAACACATGAGGTGGACGTGTTTGCTCAGGAACTCCTTGCACCTGCAGCCCAGGACAGAGATCATCACATCCCAGTTGAGACCATCACACCCCAGTTGTACATAGGGCCCTCGTGATGGTGCCTCTCAGCCCAGCTGCCCCAGGCCAGGAGATCTGACCAAGACCTCACACCTCTCCCACAGAAAACCATCTCATCCTGGGGTTTGCTATCAACTTGTGGGCAGATTCTTCACTCCTGAGTAGCAGGAGTCACCTTGGTCTGTGTCTACTCCCCCCAGAGCTCAGAGCTGAGGGCTCTGCCAGGGGCACAGAGCTCAGGTCTAGTCTTTTTGTTTAAAAACACCGGGTGTCTCTTCCTGAGGGGCTACAGCAGCCAGGACCAGCTGCCTTTTTTACAGAGAACTCCAGGATTACCAGGTCTCAGAGGGCACAGGGCAGGTTCCCCATCCCCTCTTCCCTCAAAGACAAACTCACCTTCCATTTGGCAAATACCCCACCACCGTAGTGCCAGTCACCAACAAGCTGATGCCGGTGAACGCCAGGGCTACCCTGCAGAAAGAGGGGAGAGCTGGTAGAAGCCAGCCACGGGCCCTGCTCCTCACACTGCCCAGGAGCTGTGGGGCAGGGAGAGCAGGAGCTGTGTGGGAGGAGGCCGAGGGCACGGCGGCAGCAGGCAGGACCCTGCGGCAGAGCTCACCTGAGGGGCAGAAGGAAGCAGTAGCGGATGAGCACTCCCAGGCCCCAGAGCACCGTGAGGCGCAGGCTGATGTACTGGAAGTTGTAGTTGGTCCTGCTGAGCAGGTTCCAGGACTCCAGCTCTTCAGCTGAGAACCTCTTGGTCACTTCATCATCCATGATGGTCTCGATGCCTTTGCGGCAGAAGTAGAAGATGTCTGACAGCTCAAACTCCGGGGCGTCCAGAGATTTGCCGCTGCCGCTCCGGCGGATCTCCTTGATCTCCTCTTCCAGAGACATCGGCTCCTTCGCGATGATCCCTGCAGGGTGCCACAGGCAGCTCTGACAAAGCTCAGACCTGCTCACTCCAAACCCCCCCGGAGCCAGGACCTCACTCCCCACCTCACACAGAGCCCCCTGCTTCTTCGCTCTCCAGTCCACAGAGGCACAGACCATGCTCGCAGCTCTAAACTGAAGCAGTTCCTGGGTGCTCCCCTCCTCTTCCTCACCAAACCAACCCCTCCATAGCATGGAAAGGTTTCCCAGTATAACCCAGCTGTGCAGAGCCACCACATCTCCTGCTCATATACTGGGCCCTGGTGAGGCTGCACCTCGAGTGCTGGGGGCAGTCTGGGCACTGCAGTGCAGGGAGGGGCTGGAGAAGGGGCAGAGAGGGGCAGCTGGGCTGGTTTGGGGGCTGGAGAACAGGGCTGATGGGGAGAGGCTGAGGGAGCTGGGGCTGATCAGCCTGGAGGAGGATGAGGGGGGACCTCACTGCTCTCTAAGCTTCTGGAGAGGTGGTTGCAGTGAGGTGGGGGTTGGCTTCTTCTCCCTAGGGACTGGCGATGGGAGCAGAGGACATGGGGTCAGGTTGTGCCAGGGGAGGGTCAGGTTGGATCTGAGGAAAAACTTCTTCCCAGAAAGAGTGGGGAGCCCTTGGAACAGGGGCTGCCCAGGGAGGGGGTGAAGGCAGCATCCCCGGAGGGGTTCAACAACTGGGCAGCCAGGGGTGTTTGAGGAGATGGAAATAGCGGTTGGGGGTTGTAGAGTGGGCAGCTGGGCTTGATGATCCTGAAGGTCTTTGCCAACCTCAATGACTCTGTGATTCTATGAGCTACCCCAACTCCCAAAGAGAGCTCTGGGCTTCCTACCCCCCTCAGAGGGCAGGAGCTTACCATTGACGTAGGGTTTGTACAAGGGGTGGTTCTTCTCCTTGGCACCACGCTCTATCCTCAGAGTTGCCCACTGCGAGAGACACGACGACAAGTAAGATCAGAGCGTCAGCGGCTGCACGTGAGACCAGCCCTGGTTTACAGCCCCTCTTGTCCATGGCTAAGGACCACAGCAGGAGGTTTCCATGCAGAACTGAAGGAGTGGGTGGTGAACTGAGGTGGACACCTGAGAGACTGTCCTGTGAGGACGATCTTTACAGCACAGACCTACCTGTGCTGGGACCAGAGGACTGATGGGGAGGTGAGGAGGGCAGGGACAGGGCATCTTCCTCAGGGAAGTCTTGAGGGCACCAGCAGAACCTGCAGGTTTGAGTTCTGGCCTTCAAAAAACCCTCTCAGCCTCACAGTCTCCCTTCTGGGCCTGGGAGAACAAGCCTCTACAGGAGAACTGGTCCTCCACCCGTTTATCACTCCAGGTTGGCTGCTCCATCAGGGGTCTGTGAGATGGACATCTGCTTGGAACATCAGTCACCCTGCTCCCAGCCCATGGCAGCATCTGCTTAGCAGGCAGCAAGGTGGGAAAGTTAACTGCTCATCCAGCAGCCTCTTCAGCCAGGCAGAGGGAACTGCTGGGCTGCAGGAGCTTCTCTGGACGCTGCCTTCCCACAAGAAGTCAGCAGAGGAACCTCTGACCCAGCAGGAGCTGGGCAGTCTGTGAAGAAGTCCCAGTGGAGAAACACCAGGGCAGGGGCTCCCTGACCCCAACAGCAATGTGTAGCTGCTGTCCCTGGCCCCACAGACCCTAGCCCCAAGCTCTGTCCCTCTGCTACTGGGAAAATCCTCCAGGTAAACAACACTCCCCACTAAACCCCGTTCAGCGAGCGGATTTCCCACCAGCATCTTCCTCTGCCTCCACAGAGGGGCTTTGATAAAAACTCAAAGCCTTTTCCAATAAAAATCCCCAACAGTTTCAAAATACAACAGGAAACCGAGGTGTTTTGAGATGAAGGGTTCTGGAAGTGAAGGAGGAAATGAACAAAACAAGACAAGAAGTTCCACTCCAGGTAAAGCACAGGGGTGTTCTCCCACTTCACTCTCCTCATGTGAAGTCTGCTCTTCACACCTCACCAAGGACAGGGGTTGCCCATTCTCACCTCAGGCTCTTGAGAGGCCTCAAGGGTTTAAAGAGCTGAATGCTGAGAGCTCCAAAACCTCCCTCTCAAGCTCAGGACACCCCCTTTTCCTCATGAGAGGGTGGTGCAGCCGTTATCTACCAGGAGATTGGCAAAACCTCTGGTCTCATGAGAGCCTGGCCCCAAGGAGAGGCGTTGGCCAGGAGACAGCCCGTAAAATGAGTCTGCCAACGGCAGGCAGGGAACAGCCTGACCCCAAGCTGGAAAATTCCACTTGGCCTCTCCACGCCAAGAGGGTCAGCGAGGGCTGCTGCCTGTCCTCAGCGGCTGCGGGTCCAGCCCTGGCTGCCGGGCTCAGCAGAGAAGCAGGAGGCACTTCAGGACAGGAGGGCTGAGAGCTCTGGGTGCTGGGCACAGACCTCTGGGGGTTTGCTCTACACGGGGTCCTGCCTCAGCTCCTGCTCCAGGAGCCTGAAGGGGCCTTGTCCCTCCCCACCACACCCTACACCCTTCTGGGCTCTTCTCCACAAGGAGCTGCACTAGCACAACATCTCGCCAAGACGTTAACCCCTCCAACAAGTTGGATCCTACTCATGGGCCACTGCATCCTACTCACAGGCCACTTGACACTCCTCACGGGCCATTAGACCCTACTCAGGGTCCATTCTATCCTACTCGTGGGCCACTAGACCCTACTCACAGGCCACTCTATCCTACTCAAGAGCCACTCCATCCTACTCACAGACCACTTGATCCTACTCACGGGCCACTTGACCCTGCTCAGGGGCCACTCTATCCTGCTCAGAGGCCACTCTAACCTGCTACAACACATACTCTATTAATTACAGGTAAAGAGCACCCAGTTAGTAGTAGACTTCCTCTGGCTGAGGTGACCAGACAGGTCATCCAGTAACAGCTCAACACCAGCAACCCAACCGCCCACCCCAGTCTGCTGAGGAAGGGGGGTAAAGCTGCTCTTTCCCTCCCAGCACAAGCACCCCAGTAGGAGCCCAGTAACTGCCCACAGAGCTCCAACTCCACAGCTCACCTGGAAAATCTTGAGCAGAGTTTTCATGTAAACCTTGCGGATGCCGAAGGAGACGCCGAAGATGGCCGGGACAATGATGAACACCAGGAGCAGAGTGAAGAGGACGGTGATGGAAATCCCCAGCAGGTTCACAACCAGGCTGTCGAAGGGGAGCAGCAGGAACATGATGAAGGGGTCCAGGCGAGGCTGGCGCCCTGCAGCCAGGTGCAGGGGCTGCCCGCAGCGATGAACCAGCCCTGCTGTTACTCAGCAGCAGCCTCCCACATGCACTGAGTCCGCTGCCTGCTCCCAGACCCCATTCCAGAGTTCACAGCCCTTTGGGGCTCTGTGAGAGAGGGGATGCAAGAGGATCGGGGAGAGCGGCTGGGAGAATGAGCCAAGAGTCCGCCGGGAGCCCAGGTGAGAGCGGACGGAGCGGGGCGAAGAGCTCAGAGACAACAGGACAGGTACACGGAGTCCTCCATCGGCGGGCAGGCTGCTCGGCAGCAACGCGGCTCTGCGAACAAGCGTCCTCCTCCCAGAGACAAGTCCTGCTGTGGGGCAGCTTGCGAATGAGCTGGAGGCAGAATCCCCCTCTGGCTGCTGAGGGCATGCAGAGTCTCTTCACAGGGACAAGGAGGAGTCCATCCCTGAGCCAGCATTGGAGGAGATGGAGGGAGTTGGCGCTCGCTGGAGCCTACCGTGTGGGGAAGCTATTATTGTTCGTTCCGAGAGGCCTCGTGCAGCAGCGCAGGACCTCGCATGACTCCTGCGTGCGGCGAGCTGGATTACAGGCACCCCTGGCACCCACTCACACCCGAGGGCCGTCACAGGCACCGACGGAGCCCGGGAAGCTCTTCAAATGGCAGGTTGGCTTCTTGGCACTTGAGGCACCCACATGCCACCAGCGCTACTGGGGGAAAGAGAAACCGGAGTCAGGCCAGTCACGCAGCTCAGACAGGGTGGCGACAGGCCAGGGACAGTGGGCTCTGGGACCTGGAAGCAGCAACTTGGGCTGAGGTCACATTGACAGAGCGACTCCCGAGGTGCTGCAGCTCCTGCCCGGGCTCGGAATCACCCGCTGATGCAGCCTGCCCTGTGTTTTCATAGCATCCAGCCGACTCTGCCGAACCACGCCTAGAGCACAGGACACTGCAATCAGGTCCCGAGCACCGGAAAGGAGCCAATGGAGTGACAGAGAATCCTTCCTGGTGACAAAGATCTTATCGGCCCTCTGCTCATTTCAGAGGCATCCGGAGCCCTGAGCCAAGCACTAGGCTCTCTCGGCAGGTGCCCAGATTCCTGGGGCAGCATCACTTCCTCCCAGCGCACACCTCACCCCGGCACTCAGAGCCCAGGAAGTCACTCCAAGGGGATAGGGATGGAGTCACCGGTGGCATCAGCTCCTTCTGGCTGATGATTCGCCCCACTGGAACTCGTGGGGACACAGGGAGCAGCCAAAGGTCAAAGGCAGGTGTGAGCCAGGTCAGGAGAGGCCTTATAAACAGTGATGGGGCTGCTAGGGGAGACATCCCCGGGGACACCCCTTCATTCCCTGAGGACATCCCCTTCATTCCCTAGGGATACCCCCATCGTTCCCTATGGATAACCCCTTCATCCCCTAGGGATACTCCCATCATTCCCTGTGGATACCCTCTTCATCCCCTGTGGCTATCCCACCCCCTTGACCCAGCTCTGGAGGTTTGAGGGGTCCCCAGGAGCACACAGGGTGCAGGGGATGGGGAAATCCCCGACGGCCCCCCGATTCCCCGCTGGCCCAGCCCCGCGGTACCGAGAACGCCAGGAGCTTCACAAGGACCCAGTGACAGCCCCAACCCGGGACAGCCGAAGCGGAGCTGTCACCCCCCACGGCCGGGGCTCGGTCTATTGTCAACCCTCAGTGCCACCGGGGCCCGTGCTAGCACCGGCCCGGGCCCAGCCCTCGCATCCTGTCCCGAAGCTGCAGATCGGGCTCGGTCCCCACCGGGAAGCGGCGCTGCTGGGGCTGGTCGCGGCTGTAGGGGCCGCTCTACACCTCCCAGGCCGGGGCTGGGCCCCGCGGTGCCCTTCTCTAGGCCGGGCCAGGCCGGGCTGCGGCACCGGGAGAAGGCAGCGTGGCCGCGGGAGGGCGCTGCGGCGGGGCCGCTCGGGGCGGGGGAGGCCGCGCTGCCCGCGGCGGGTAACGGGACCGAGCCAGGCCCTGCGCGGAGCCGCGGCCCCGTCCAGCGNCCTCCCCCCCCGGTTTTCCCCTGCACAGACCAAGACCGAGGGTCGCGAGGCGCCACCACTTTATTTACCTGGAACAGACCCCCGTAGCCAAGGTGGCCCCGCCAATAGCCACATCCCACCCCGGGGAGCCCCCGCAGCCCCGCACAAGGCACTTGGGCAGTACTGGGACCCCCCACCCCGCTCACTAGTTTTCCCCTGTGCCCCGGTGGGCTTCAACCGGCAGCTTCCATCGAGGGTTCAACCGGGCAGGCTGCTCCCACCAAGGGTTCAACTGGGTTGCAGCTTCCACCGGGGCTTCTACTGGGCAGTAGCTCCCATCAGGGGTTCCACCAAGGCTGCTTCCAGCACCCACAGCAGAAGCCAGCTCGGAAGAAGCTTCCATGGAGAGCAGCACCCACATAGAGGAGCTAATGGGTCCATGAGCAGCGCTCTTGCACCCCAAGGAGCCTCGGGTAGGGACGTCGATGAGCCCTGTACCTCTCTACACGCTGCTCCCCTACCAATAGGGTGCCTGGGTGTCTGCCCGGCGCAAGGTCTGCAGGTGGGACAGGACTAGGGCGGCTGCCCGGGAGGTGCCAAGGTGCTCCCAGGCCGCATTGGTGCTCTTCACAGCTTGGGAGGCAGAGTGGGTCATGCCCGTGTGACAGATCTTGTAGTTCCTCCCGTGGTTGTTGTCCCAGTGGATCTTCTGGCCACACTGGAAGAAAATGCAGAACTCGGTGGCCCGGCGGGAGGCCGATGGTTTGGGCAGGGTGAGCTCAAAGGAGAAGATGTCTGTGTCGGCTGAGCCGTACGTGCTGTGCATGTACTGGCAGGAGACATCCCGGTAGCTCTTCCAGCCATCGAAGGTGATGCGAACCACCACCGTCTTCTCATACTCTATGTTCCTGACCTTCACGGTCCCTGACAGGGCACGGTCCTGGATCAAGCAGTTCTCCAGGCAGACAAGGTTGCTCTGCAGGCGACGGCGGAAAGTCCCATAGTCCGCAGAAGGTTGGGGGAAGTCCAGCACGTAGTGGCAGAGCTCTGGGCGCGGGTCACGCAGGCGAGGTCGGAAGCAGGCAAGATCGGACAGGGCGTGCTGCAGGTCACACAGGTCCTCTTCAATCTTGGAGAAGAAGCGGACGGCCGTCAGTGAGAGCCCCTTCATGTCAGCAAACACCACTTGCTTCTTCTGCTTCTGGCCCTTGGAGCCCTTGGTGCTGTCTCGCCGCTCGGGCTCGGGGTCAGAGCTCGGCTTCTGGTTGAGACAGGGCCGGAGGGGTTTGCGCCCGCGGCACCCCCGCAGCTCCTCGTACGAGTTGAGCAGTCTGCAGATGGGGGGCGAGTGGCTCAGGCACAGCCTCACGGCCAAGTCCACGGGCATGGCTGGGGGATGAAGGGGGAGCCCTGCGCAGCCGGACGACCCTGCAGGAGAAGACGGAGGGGGTCGGCAGGGCTCAGGCAGCCGCCCCGGTTGCCGGCCCCCCCGCCCGCTCGCCTCTGCTCATCGCGCCCCGCCGGCTCCGCGATCAATGGGGCCGTGGGATCGGCGAGCGCGGGACACCCCGCGGTCGCAGCCAATCAGCGACGGGGAAGCGCCCCTAGGCGGCCAATCAGAGCTCGAGAGCGCCGAGGCCGCGCCCACTCCCGCCGTAGCCCAGCACCCCCCGTACCGGGGTACCAGCACCCCGCGGGCACGGGGAGAACTGCCAGGGCCAGAATCCCGCCGGTGCTGCTGGCACAGAACCGTTCCCGGGCCGATCCGGGCCCAGAGGTGGCTGCTACGGGGAGCAGTGTTCCCCGTGCTTCCCCCACCCAGTGTCTGCGGTGGTGGAAGGTTGAAGCTGGTTTTAAACGCCCCTTGACAGATGCTTCTCCACGGATAAAAACCCACACTCACCCCCCAGGCTCATCCTCTAACAAAAACCCAAATCGGAAGATTCTTACCCCGATTCCTGATCCTCAGAAAGGAATGCGTGAGCAGGTCAGAGCCCCTGTGGTGTCCCTGACGTCTGTGTTCAAAATCACCTTCACTGCCCAGCTCACACGTGACTCTGTGACAGAAACAACTGTCCCCTCAATCAGCTCACCCCTGCCCTGCACCGCAGCTAATCTCCCTGGAGCTGTCGGGCTGCTGATGTTAAAGCAGCCCTGATGGTTCCTGCTGACAACACAGATTTTTATCAGCTCATGACACAACCTGCCCATCGGTGTCTGTCATGGTTTTCCACCACCACTGGGCCCTGACACCTCCAGGCTGGGCAACCAGGTAGGAGGTCTGCTGGGCTCACACCTCCACCGCACTGGGTTTAACCGAGGCTGCTGCTGCTCAGGCTACAAAGCTGAGGGCCCTCTCAAGAGGGCACAGCAGCAAACTGCCCCCTGGATCTCTGCTCAGTGTCTCACAAGTTCATAGAAACACAACCACAGACGGGGTCAGTTTGGAAGGGTCCTCAGAGATCACATGGTTCCAACCCCCTGCCATGGGCAGCAACACCTCTCACCAGACCAGTTCTGGGAGAAGCAGAGCAGCCTCCAGCCAGGGTTAACACAGGCAGTGGAAGAGAAGACCCACAGCAAAACACCACCACATTCCACACACGACTGTGGCTCAAGGGAAGGGTCCCCCAGGTACTGCTGTGCTGGATGACCTCCTGGATAAACTCCAGCACACAGGATGCCACCAATGAATCTATTTTCAGCAGTTGCCTGCTGAGAATCACCCTTTCATCCCATCCTCTCCAGCTAACAGTGTGTTTCCCCCCCTACTTCAGTGACTTGGGGGTCTCAGCAGAGACTTAAAAGTCTTCCTAGCCCTGAAACCACCAACCCCACCTTCCTCCTGCACTCAGGAGAGCAGATCCGGCTCAGGCTGGGAAGTCACAGCTCACTGTCTCTGCCCTCCCTACGACCTCTTTCACCATCCACCTACTTTGTGCTAAGAGATAATCGCTCTGTAAACCTGGGCTGTCTGCACCTCAGAGGGAGCAAAGAACAGGGAAGAACAGACATTCATGCCCAGAGTTCACAGCAGACCCCACAGAAGCTGCAAAAACAGCTCCCACTCTGTACAGACAGGGGTGGATGGACCGCACGGTTCTCTCCACCTAAAAGCATCACTTTGTGGATAAACTGCAGACTTCCATGTCCCCCAGCTCACACAAAGGCCCAGTGCCAGCAGCAAGGTGACATCCAGTACCTGAGGCATCCCTGAACCCAGTGGTGAAGCAACTTTTTCAGATGCACCAAACCAGAATCTCTGAGCCTGACTGGTTTCAGCCCACTACCACTTTCAGAAACCCCACAGAGCCTGTGATGACATTGCCTTGTGCCTCTGTTAGACTCCAAAGAGGAGCAGGGTGAGGGCTCTCAGCAAGGAATCACGTCCAGTTCAGATTCAGCTGCTGCAGGGGGACAAAGAGCCCCTTACGCTCCCCCTGCTCCAGCCACAGTAGATGCAGTGCTGAGGCAGACACAGCGCTGAGGTAGGGACGAGCTGCCCGGACACTTGCTCAGTTGAACTTAACAGGGCCAAGGAGAAAGTCTTCCAGACAGGCTGCCTAGGCAGTCCTCAAGCAGCTCTGCTGCAGCACGTTCCTGCAGCATCCGATTAGCAACGACTTTGCTGGGAGCTTCAGTCACCTCTGGGAAGCAGATCGGAGCAGGATACAATGCACAGCCCTTCCTGGGGCCTGTGCCACTGATTCTTGAGGATTAAACCCAGCCTCCTCTTAACATCTATACTTAAACAAATCTTCTTTAGCTAAAAGGATTCATTAGGGTGCTATAAACCGCACATGCAAAGCCACTCACACTACAAGATGCCCTGGGTCACCCCTCACCTCGCACAGGGGCACCAGGCTGCTCTTCACTGACCACCACCTAGGAGAGACCCTGCCCTGGAGGGACATGAGACTCTGTCCACGCACCCCTGAGCTGAGGGCTTCCAACCACCCAGTGGGGGTCAACAGGGCCAGAGGACCTGCTGCTTTGCATGGGCAGCATAAAGGAACTGCTTGCCCCCTGCTTGCCCCAGCGGCTCTTCCAGTAAAAGGGAGCTGGGTAGTTTCTACCCTCAGAAGTGCAACCAGAACCCCTTGCTCTGTGGAAGAAGGGTCTTCACACACAGCAGGAAGCTCCTTTCGCCTGTCTTCTGCAGGGCCCACACTACAGTGCTTCAAGGGAGACAAACAGGAACCCTGAGCTCCTAGGCCCCATGGCCATCTCCCAGCTGAAAGCCAAAGAGAATTCAACACCCCAGCCAGGACCCTACTGCTTTCCCCTGCTCATCCAGACACCCTCTTTGCTTTGAGCTGCAGCTTGCACCTTCAACGTGATCCTAACCTGCTCCTTCTGCAAGCACCAAGACTTGCTCTGCCAGCAAATACCTGGGTGTTTGGTGGGATTTTGCTCAACAGATCATGGGGCAAGGAAGGTGCAGGAGTATCCCCCTGGCTCACCTCAGAGCCACTGGCCCCTTGCACAACACCCTGTCTGCACAGACCCTCTGAGGAGATCAAAGCTGATGGGGGAAGGTGGAGTTTACAGAGCTGGTTGCCACACAGTTTGGTCAGTTCACACCCAAGAGCCTCAACACTGCCCTGGAACAGCAGAGGAGCAGCTCTGCAGGGTTTAAGAGGGAGCACCCTGCTATTTACAGAGGCTGGGCTCAGCTCTGAGGGCAGAGCTGCTCTGCTGCCAAACCAACCTGCAATCTGGAGAGGCAGAAGCTGTACCTGTCCCTCCCCTGGGGATGCCAAGGAGACCATGCCAAGGCTGCAGTGAAGCTGTGCTGTTGCAGGCTGCCCTCGCTCCGTGGCACCAGTCTGGCTGCACTCCAGGCATCAGGAGCCATTACGAGCTCGAGCTCTGGGGGTAATGATCCCCTCAGCACCAGCAAAGGGAAAGATCTGCTAGAAGGGGAACCTGACAGCAAGGAAACCCTTCCAGCACCACCTCTGCTCTGGCTGTGCCACCTCAGGCCCAGTCCCCAGCACCACCTACTGGCCCTGCCCAGGCTGCCCCCCTAATCCCAGCCCCACACTCACCGCTCCTTGCCTTCAGATGAGCTGCACGGCCCCAGAGGCCACCAGTGGGGCCACCGCCCTGTATCGGATGAGGTGCTGTGAACCCTCCTCCAGGTCAATGGTGTATTCCCTGCAGACACAAGCAGGACATGGAGTGACCCACAGCCCTGCCCCACACCACTGCTGGGACACCAGTGGGGAGACACACACCTCTGCTCATCCAGCTCTGGCTCCACCAGGATGTTCTCCTGCCGCTCCAACACCCGCAAGAACACGAAGGAGTCCAAGTTGGGTTTTGGCACTGCAGGCAGTGATGGGGAGCACAAGTCAGCATTCTCTGCACTCCTGGGCAGAGCAGCCAGTTCTCAGGGGCTCCAGGGACTGCAGGGCCAGTGAAGGGAGAGCAACGCTCTTGATCCGAGGCAGCCAGTGCTGCTCCAAGCTAAGACAGAGGTAGGACTAGCACAAAGCTCTGCCCTCATGTCTTATCTGCTTCTCCTGAGCTTGTGCTGCAGGACTCACTCTGAACCCTTCGTGCTGGCCCCACAGGCTGGAGCTGGATGTACTCACCTGACTTCAGGAGAGACATCTTCTGTAGGTTGGGAGGCATGTGTTTGAGGGCCACGTTTGTCAAGTAGGTCTCTGTGTTTGCCATGTACCTGAAACCAATCATTGGAGCATCCCTGGATTAATCAATCTGACTCAAAACTCCAGCAGGCAACAACCTCCTGGTCCCTCTGGCACAGCCACAGAAGAACCTGAAGGTTTGTCCTAAGAACTGGCTCAGAGTTACCAGATTTAACTCATTTAGTAATCTCCTTCTCCACAAAAAAACCTCCTGGTGATTCTTATTGCAAAACTGTCTTAGGCCAACAGTCTCAAGGGCTGGCTGAGAGGGGCCTGGCAGCACTGGGTGACAACCAGCTGAACAGGAGCCAGCAGGCTTCCCAGGTGGCGCAGGCCAACAGCATCCTGGCTTGGATCAGCAATAGCATGGCCAGCAGGACTAGAGACACCATTCTCACCCTGGGCTGGGCACTGGGGAGGCCTCCCCTTGAGTACTGGGGGCAGTGCTGGGCCCCTCACTTCAAGAAAGAGATTGACAGGCTGGAGTGGATCCAGAGGAGCAATGAGGCTGGGGAAAGGACTGGAGGGATAGGCTGATGGGATGAGACTGAGGGAGCTGGGGGTGTTTAGTCTGGAGGACACTCAGGGGGGACCTTCTACCTCCCTCCAACTCTCTGAAGGGAGAGTCAGCTGGAGGTTGAGCTCTTCTCCCAGATAACCAGCACCCTAATGAGAGGGCAGAGCCTGAAGCTGCCAGGGGAGGGTTAGGTTGGATGTTAGGAAGCCCTTCCTCACAGAAAGGGTGATCAGAGGGTGGAATGGACTGTCCAGAGCAGTGGTGGAGTCCCTATCTCCGGAGGTGTTTAAGGACAGCCTGGCTGTGGCCTTTAGTGCCCTGGTCCGGACAATGGGGCCATGTTAGGTCCTGGTCTGGTCTGGAAGAGCTCAGAGGGCTTCTCCATCCTCAGTCACTCTGGGATCCTGTGAGTGCTCAGCAAAACACACAGGTTAATTCTATAACCTAGAACAAGGTGGGAGATGAACCCAAACCATACTCACTCCTTAGCAAAGGCAAATTCCTCTGGTGACAAGATGGAAGGCTCCCCTTCACCTCGAGACTTCTCCTTCTCCAGGACATGAGGGAAGAACTTCTCTATCTGATATTGGAACAAAATCCCAGAGATTGTAAGGGATCTCTCAGCATCTACAGTCCCCGGGGCATCCCCCTGCTCCTGAACTAACAGAAAGGCAGTCAGCAAGGGTCTCCAAACTGCACAACCTCATGTGAACATGCAATCATTCAGCTGTGCCATCCTGGGCTGAGGTAACAAAACACTCCCAGCAACACTGCAGTCCTCCTTCATCAAAGCAGGATGAGGTGTCTAAGGAACAAACTCCTCCACTTGGGAGGACACAGAAAGAGCCTGGGCTTTACCTAAGTGCCTTGCTGCAGCAGAAGGCATTGAATTCCATCCCCTGAGCAGCACTGTATTACCTTCACGAGCCGACATCGCAGGTAGCTGCTGAGCACGTAACGGATCCTTTCAATCTCCATGCGGTGAATGCTGACCTTCAAGTCTCCTCTCTTTGCCCGCTTCAGGTTTGCCTCCTGCAAGGGAAGGCAAAAAGAGGTTCAGTGGTTGAAGCAACAAACAACAAGAAACAGGAAAAGAGGGAGTTTGTACACAGGGACCACAGAGAAAGTGCAGCTGCTCTAGGGGATGCCGTTTCCTTGTGTCTTCCAGGACCTGCCTGTTCACCACTCAGCCCAGTAGGACCTACCATGTGGTCCAGCTGCTCCACCACACACTCGATGATCTCAGGTTTGCTCTCCAGCAGCTCTGGAGCAAACTTCTCATTCAGCCAGGCCTGAAAGAAAGCAGCATCCTGTAAGAAGTCAGGATCAAACATTCTCTACACCCCAGCCCCAGTAAAGCCCTTACCAACTCCTCCAGTGAGTTCAGGGGTCTGGCTCCAGACATCCTGCACCCCCAGAGTCCCCTGCGACTGAGTGCAGCCACCTCCCAGATAGAATCACAGAATCATTTAGGTTGGAAAAGACCTTCAAGTGAAGGCATCATAGAATCTGAGAGTCAGTCAGGTTGGGAAAGACCTTTAAGACCATTGAGTCCAACCTTGAACCCAGCTGTCCAACCCACCCCAAACCCTGTCCCTGACGTCCAATATGTCCCCGACTGGGAAACAAGGTCAGGGATGGCAATTCAACCCCTTCCCTGGGAAGCCTGTTCAAAGGGGTGAAGGGTCTTTCCAGGAAGAAATTTCTCCTCAGGTAAAACCTCAGCTTCCCCTAGGGCAATCCGAAGCCTTTTCCTCTGGCCCTGTCCCTTATTCCTTGGGAGAAAAGATCACCCCCATCCCTCTCTGCACCCTCCTGTGAGGCAGCTGCAGACGGTTCATCTCCTTCCCCCCAGACTGACCAGACTCAGCCCCCTTGTTCTCCAACCCCTTCCCCGAGCTCCGTCGCCCTTCTCTGGCCTCACTGCAGCCCCTCAATGTCCTTCTGTCACTGAGGACCCCAAACCCAGCCAGTACCCGGGCTACAGCCTCACCAGTTGACAGCGCAGAGACCACTCCTGCCCTCCCCTTCCCCAGAGAGCCCGCAACACCTGCTCCAAGCTGCGGATGAGCTGCGCCGGGGTCAGCACCAGCTCCTCGCTGCCGCCATCCGAGTCCGGGCCCTGTTCCGAGTTCTCCGCAGCGGCCGCCGCCATCCCACCTGCTCCCGCCAACAGCCGCTGCGCTCTGCGCATGCGCGACCCCGCACGTCCCTTTGCGCGTGGCCACGCCCCCGCCCGCTGCGTACGGCCCCATCGAGCCTGGCCCCGCACACCCGATGCCAGCGGCCCCACCCACCGCAGGCAGCTGGCCCCGCCCCCAGGAAAATGGCGGCCGGGAAGGCTCAGACGCACAAAGGGAAAGAAATGGCGCCACCCCCCTCCTCCTCCTCCTCCCCACCGCGGGGCCACAGAACCACACAGACCCAGTTTAAGAAAAAATTTACTGATCCGTTAGTTCTGCCAGCACTGCAACAGCTGCGGAAGGCAAACACCGTCAGAGTTTAGAAAAACCCCACTGTTTGTACAAATCAAAAAAAAAAAAAAAATCAACCCCCCCCCCCCCAAACAACTTAAAAACCAAGAAATCGGCGGCTGAGGAATTCCAGATCCAGTTTGAGCACCTACAGCACCACCACAGCTCCAAAGCTGCTCTTTCCCAAATCCTTGTGCATCACTTCTACCCCTTGGGATCTCTGTCACCATCTCCTCAACAGGGAAGGGGAACTTGGGACGTGTGAAGCCAGCTTGTGCTGTAGGATCTTTACTTCTGCAGGTATTGCTGAGGAATGTGGCTGCGTGGGGGGGAGGTAACTAAAGAATGCCAAAAAAAATTCTACTTTACTTGGTTTTTTATCTTTTTCCCCCAAGCGTGTCGCCAGCAGAATGAAGAAACCACCTCACACAACATCTAACGGCTCGTCGTTGTTTTCCTATAAATTAGATATAATAAATCCATAGAGAAACAGTTTTACACTTCACATATTAATCAGAGTAGGGTAAGGAATCGGTGATGGTTGGTGGTTCAGCATCCATTTTATTGTAGTCACTGTGAATAGACCCCCCCTTTCTTCTGGTGAGCTGTGACAGCACAGGAGAAAAGGCAGCAGGACTAAAGCCCAGCTAGTCCTCTCCCTTCTAGGAGTAACCAAAACATTAAAAAAATAAACTAAAAGGAATGCTTCGCCTTCTGTTTTTCCATGAGAAAAACAAACTGCTCTTTGCCTTGCGGCCAGGCAAAGGCACCGGGTACCCCCCACGCTCCTGAACTGCAGGGAAAGGGATTGCTTCTGGAAAACTCTCAACTCTTGACTTGCAGCTTCCCAAAGCCTAACTGACGTAGAAAAAGGTTGAAGAACTTAGTGAGGAACAGCACTGCACGTTTGTGACTAAAACTAAGACTGCTGCTGGGCTAAGTGCCCCTGTTTCTTTCAGGAGCTTTAACCCATTTCTGCTTTTTCTTGGAAAAAGAAACAAAACCCCGAAACAACCCAAAAAGTGATCTCTTGGCTTCAAAGTCTGCCACAAAATGGATGCTGACCAGCTAGGGCACCCCGTGTAGAGCAGTTTTAGGAAGTTAGTCCTTGTAGTAGATGGCACCGTGGATCTGGCAGCAGAGAGAAGAATGATGCTCTAAAGTAGGAGGTAGGGGAACTTTCACACAGCAAGTCCACTGCTAGAAAAGAAGTTTCAGAGCATTAGAAACTGTTCCTAAATAAAACCAGCAAAACCCTACGTGAGCCTGTACACAGCTACAAGACAAAGATGTTCAGAAACAGCTGTGCATCAGCAAAAGCCTTCACTGGTTGGGTTTACCACAACTTCTTTTGATCAGACACTGGGATGGACTGCCCAGGGCAGCAGGGGAATCCCCATCCCTGGAGATGTTGAAGGACAGGGTGGCTGTGGCTCCTAGTGCCCTGGTGTGGCCGATGGGGTGATGTTAGGCCCTGGGCTGGGCTGGATGAGCTCAGAGGGCTTCCCCAGCCTCAATAGTCCTGGGATTCTTGCCATGGGTTGCTCCAGACTGTAGCAGATTAATCTGAATTCTGTGCAGTGTAAAGCTGGGTCAGTGCTAAACAAACCACCAAACCAGGAGACAGAGGCTGCTTAGAAAACAGTGAAAGAATTTAGTAACTCTGCCAAGCAGAATAAAACTGGTATCTTCCCTCTAAGCTGTGCAAGACCTGACTCTCAGAACATGGCATTTTCCAAGATCCAGGACAGTACAGAATCACTGAGGATAGAGAAGCCCTCTAAACTCATCCAGCCCAGCCCAGGACCTAACATCACCACAGTGGCCACACCAGGGAACTAAGGGCCACAGCCAGGCTGGCCTTTAACACCTCCAGGGATGGAGACTCTGCCCTTGGCAGAATGGACTTACTCAGATCCCCTTTTCCATGAGGAAGGGCTTCCTAACATCCAGCCTAACCCTCCCCTGGCAGCTTCAGGCCCTGCCCTCTCATCCTGGTGCTGGCTGCCCGGGAGAAGAGCTCAACCCCCACCTGACTGCAACTTCAGGGAGCTGGAGAGAGGTAGAAGGTCCCTCCTGAGTCTCCTCCAGGCTAAACACTCCTACTCCCTCAGCCTCTCCCCATCAGACTTTCCCTCCAGTCCTAACAGCAGCTAAGATAACCCCTAGTTTCCAGTGTTATAAGGCCAAGCACTGACACTTCTACTTATCCAGAAGAGCAAGTCCAGACAAAATTTGAGAACAGTCTTTGTGGGAGAGAGAGCAGTGGGATAAAAAATACCTCAGCATAACAGAACCTGGACATAGAAACCAGGCAGGGACTGGTCTGGTATCAAGTGAACAGGTACCTGAGACTCCACAGTTTTATCTTCCGCTGGTCATACCTCTGTCTTCATAAATGGTGATTTCAATCTGCACACAGCAAGTTGTTAGGAAAACAAACTGCAAGAAATGAGGGGGGAAAACTGCAAGAAATCAGGGGAACAGAGTGGGTTTCTGCCCCTTTTTGAAAGCTTTAACACTACCAAGCCAAGAAACCAGAGTAGGATACAACTCTTAGTCCTCTCTCGATGGGGTCTGTCAGAAGGAGGCCCTGAGGAGCATAGATCTTCTCATTCTGTTCCTGAATGAACTTGGCAATTTTCTTTAGAACCTGAGAACAGAGCACACAGAAGTCACAGTTTCTTCAGCAGGGTTCCCTACCAGAGTCAGAGCCCCAGCAGTACCACCATCAGGAGAACCCAGCTACTCTGCAGCCCAAGCAAGCATTGCTACTCAAACTGACTGACACAGTCAGGTGCCTGATCTAGAAGTAAAATCACTCTGCAATAAGAACCAGGGGCTCTATGGAATCTTGACAACAACAGTGCAAACCCACCAGGAATCAGTCTGTGAGACACAAATGCCTTCCAAGTAACCCAGTAAACAAAGAAGTTCACCTTCTCATAATGTGTTTCCATGCACAGGAAGATGGTGTAGGCAGTCAGACAAGCGAGACATCCTTCCAGGTAAGATTGGCCCCCAAGTTTTTCTGCTTCTGCATAGAGGTTGTTCAGTGTCCGGACAGTCTCTTCAAACTGCTGCCGGTCAATCTGGAAGGGAAGGGAAGGCAAGTTCAGCTGTCCCACAACACACAACTCAATAGTATCACAGACTGTTAGGGGATTGGAAGGGACCTCAAAAGATCACCCAGTCCAGTCCCCCTGACACAGCAGGATTCCCTACATCCAGTCACACAGGAACACATCCAGGCGGGTTTGAAACATCTCCAGAGAAGGAGACTCCAGAACCCCCCTGGGAAGCCCCTTCTAGGGTTCTATCACCCTCACTGGGAAGAAGTTCCTTCTCACATTGATGCAGAACCTCCTCTGTTCCAGCTCACACCCATTGCCCCTTGTCCTACCATTGGGTGCCACTGAGCAGAGCCTGGCTCCATCCTCCTGACACCCACCCTTTCCATAATGATCAACATTCATGGGGTCACCTCTCAGTCTCCTTTTTTCCAAGCTCAGAAGACCCAGATCCCTCAGCCTTTCCTCATCAGGGAGATGCTCCCCTCCCTTCATCCTCTCTGTCACTCTGTGCTGGACTCTCTCCAGCAGCTCTATGTTCTTCTGGAACTGAGGGGCCCAGAACTGGACACAATAGTCCACACGTGGTCTCACCAGGACAGAGAAGAGCAACCTCACCAAAGGAACATGCAATTCAAAAGAAGAAAAAAGCTCAATTTACACTCAAAGAGAATTGTGAGATTCCAATGAGAAGCTAGAGAGTGGATTGAATCATCGAATCATCCTGTCTGGAAAGGAGCTCCAGGATCATCAGGTCCAGCCCTCACCCCAACAGCTTCCTAACCCCTCGACCATGGCCACAAGTACTCTAGCTACTCAGTTTTTAAACATCTCCACAGACAGCGACTCCACCACCTCTCCGGACAGCCTGTTCCAGTGCACAACCATTCTCAGGAAAGAGCTGAGATCCAATCTAAACCTCCCCTGATGCAACTTGAGGCTATTTCCTCTCCTCCCATCATCAGTAATTTGGGAAGAGATCAGCACCAGCCTCACTACAACCTCTTATCAGGTAGCTATAGAGGGCAGTGAGGTCTCTTCTCAGCCTCCTCATCTCTAGACTAAATAACCCCAGTTCCCTCAGCCACTTTCCCCAGGGCCTGTTCTCCAGCCCTCTCCCCAGCCTTGCTGTCCTTCTCTGACCCTGCTCCAGCCCCTCAATGTCCTTCTGATCCTGTGGTGCCTAAAGCTGAACCCAGTACTCAAGGTGCAGTCTCATGAGTGCAGAGTTCAGGGGCATCATCACCTCCCTACTCCTGCTGGTTACCCCATTCCTGATCCAGGCCAGAAGGCTGTTGGCTGCTGGCTCCTACTCAGCCAGCTGACAACCAATACCCCCACACCCATTTCCACCAGGCAGCCCTCCAGCCCCTCTTCCCCTAGCCTGGAGCTGCTGGGGGTTGTTGTGACCAAAGTGCATGACCTGGCACTGGGCTTTGTTAAATCTCATCCCATTGGCCTTAGCCCAGCCTGTCCAAATCCCTCTGCAGCACCTCTCTACCCTCAAGCAGATCAATTCTCCCGCTTCATTTCATGTCAGCTGCAAATTTACCGGGGGGGCATTTGGTCTCCTCCTCCAGGTCAGTGATAAAGATGTTAAACGGCACTGGTCCAAACACACAGAGCCAACTCTTAAGATCAACAACGCTGCAGCACCAGTCAAACAGGCTCTCAGCAAAAAAAAGAAATGAGGCAGAGAAGAGCAGGGAGGAGAAGAAATGGCCTCAGCACAGTGGTTATTATGCTGTACACAAAAAAAAATGAAAAGCACTTGAGGCAGCTCTTGTGAGGCCACTGAACAGGCTCAGCAGAACTGGCTAGTCTCTGCGAGAGGACAGAACAATACCAGTGCTTCTTTCTCAGACACAATAAGCACCCTGCTCCACTGCTGCAGAGGACAGGTGCCTCCTTCAAGACTGGGGGAAACACAAACCAACCGCATTTTCTAACTGCCAAAGTGCTTTCAACCCCTTGTCAGACAGGACAAGGGGTAATAGACGCAAACTGGAACACAGCAAGTTTCACCTAAATCTGAGGAAAAACTTCTTCACAGTCAAGGTTCTTAAATATTGGAAGAGGTTGCCCAGGGAGGTTATGGAGTTCCCTTCTCTGGAGATGTTTCAGACCCTCTGGATGCAGTTTTGTGAAGTTGATTGAGGCTTTTTAGGCAGTTCTGCTTTTCAGTGATTTGTCTCCTGCTTGAGCTGGAGGGCTGGACCCGATAGCCTTTTGAAGGCCCCTTCCAAATAAACTGTGTAACTCTGTTTTCTATGCGGCTTCTCCCTGCACATCACCAGTGTTTCCTTACAGCGCCTGATTCAAGCCGCCAGGTGGACAGCAAGGCTCTAGTGCACAGAAATCAGCAACACCCCAAGCAAGAGGGGCTTTTAAACCTGTAAACACTGCCCCTCGCACTCCATGCGCAGGCCCTGAGCTCAGCGACCGATGTGAGAGCGCAGGACAGCATCCGCGGGGTGCGCTAGGGCAGAGCGGCTCCCAGAACAGGGACCCAAGAGAAGGAAACTCCCCCCCACACTCCTACACCGGCTCCGGTAAAGGCGCGGAGCTTTATGCAAACCCCTCTTTGTGCAAACCCCTCCCCTCGGGCTCAGTCTACCCGGCCACCGCCGCTCAGGCACCAGCCGGTCCCTCCCCCGCCTCCCCGCAGGCCCTAGGGCCACAGCCAGAGAGGCCATGCGGCGGGGGGCAGCCTGGGGGTAGCGGGAGGGTAGGAAGCGGGCCCGCGGCCTTACCCTGTTCTCTAGCTCAGCTGGGAACTTGCTCTGGAACTGGCAGCGCGTCCCGCCGCTGTAGTCGCGCTGGATGAAGACTTTGCCCGAGACGGGCGCCTGCTGCGGCCTCATCCCGCCGCTCCGCCGGCCGTCGCCTCACTTACGGCTATCGCAAATGTGTCGCAAACGACACCGGGACCGGGAACGGGCGGAAGCGTCGCCGCGCCGCTCCGCACCCGCCTCCCATTGGCTGCGGGGGCAGACCACGTGGCACAGCCCGCGTGACGCCAGCTGGGCACACGTGACCCGCCCTTCGTCCCGCCCCAGTCGGGCCCCACGGGCCCGGGAAGGCTCCGGCGGCGAGACCGAGTCGGGTTGGGCCTGGGGTTTTGTTGCCCAGGGCTTTCACGGGGCTTTTCCGAGCCACCGAGGCCTTTCCAAGCAGCGGACGGGTCCTGAGCACCCCCGCGCCCTCCCGGTGCGCGTGTGACTGGAGCCGGTGGGAGCGGAGCCGCTCCTGCTGATAACTACACAGGCCTTCCTAGCCCCGTTAACCTTCGGCCTCGGGCGTCCCGCTCTGCTGGGTACAACCAGGGGCAAAGGGCGTTTCCTGTAAGGAAAACCTGAAACCCCTTGGGAGCAAAACGAGGGGAAAGGCTGAGAGCCGCCTGGCAGGGCTCTGCTGAGGAAACGGCTTCGTGGGCGTCTCAGGGCGGCTTCCCGGCTGAGCCTTGCTCCCTGCAGAGGCCACCCTGAGCCCATGTTGTCTCCAGGCTGAGGGTCCCTGCTGGGATGCTGTAGGCTGGGGCTCTTGGAGGAGGCCCTACAGGAGCTGGAACTCCACAACTGGACCCAGTACTCCAGATGGGGTCTCACCAGTGCAGAGCAGAGGGGGAGTATCTGCTCCCTTGACCGGCTGTCTCTGCTTCTTTTGCTGCAGCCCAGGACACAGTTGGTTCTCTGGGCTGCCAGCGCTCACTGACAGCTCCTGTTCAACTGCTGCTCCACCTTCTCCTCAGGGCTGTCCTCAGTCCTTTCTCCTCCCAGTCTGTATTGTTGCATTGGATTGCCTTGACCCAGCAGCAGAACCTCACATCCTTTATTTTCTTCATGCAGCTGCTCCTTCTCAGGCTGCTGCTGCTGCCAGGAGGCAGCCCTGGGAGGAATGAACTTGGGTGCAGGCACGCTAGCTTGGGCTGTACTCCATCTCTGAAGGGTCAGTGTCCAAACAGACTGGGGTCAGTGTCTGCAGTGGGAGGATCTGACCTGCTTCCCATGAACCGAGGCACTGAGGCTGCTCTGCTGGATGAAGAGGCATCCCCAGAGCTTAGCAAGGCTCCTGATGGAGGGTATGGTGCCATGACATGGCTGTGTGGGACCTGCTAGTCCTCTCTGTGGGAGGGAGGGGCCTGACAGTGACCTCTCAGCTCTGTGGCTGTTGGGAAAAGTTCATGCTAGCCCAGATTTGCTGGTGGCCTTATCTCTAGCTGCAAGTGAGCGAGCCCAGCAGCAAGGGCACAGCATCCCAGAGAGCACAGCCTGCTCACAGAAGGGGAAAGCAGGTGGAGAGATTAGTGGGGAGCATCAGCAGTGCCAGACCAACCGGTCAGAGGCAGCTTGGTGCCAGACGTGGTCTCACCAGGACAGAGTAGAGGGAATAATGATGCTGTGTGGGTGTGGAGGCATCTTGGCTTGGATCACCACTAGTGTGGCCAGCAAGACATCATTCACCCCCCCCTCCCCTTGGGCACTGAGGAGGCCTCACCTCCAGTACTGGGGGCAGTGCTGGGCCACTCATTGAAGTGTTGAAGGCCAGCCTGGCTGTGGCCCTTATTGCCCTGGTGTGGCCATTGGGGTGATGTTAGGTCCCTGATGAGCTCAGAGGGCTTTTCTAGTCTCAATCATTCAGGGATTCTGAGGCTGTGAAGATCCACGTCACCAGGACTGACCGTATCTCCTGCCACTACAGGTGGGTTTTGTCCTTTCACTGTCCCCTAGAGCCACCCCTGAGCAGAGGCTGCAGTGGTTCCCACACATGCAGGGAGCTGAACCTTCCCTGGTTTCCCAGACCCACCGACAGACACAGGGTTGTATGAACTGGTTGTAAATCTGGACTCCTCTCACCGTGAGCTGCTGCGAGCTGAGCTGTTCCCTGCAGGACCAGCAGCAGCAGGCACCGTGTTGCAATGCAGGGTCAGCGCTGTCAATAGCCTTGAGCTGTTGTCCTTGTCCCTTCTTGGAGGATTAAAACCTCTGAGCACCCCCAGCCAGAGGAGGGGGGAGCAGGGGGGGGCACTGAGCTTCCCCCACGTGCTGGGAGCCTTGGTTGCAGTGCTGGGGTCAGGAGAGAAGAGCAGAGAGCTCCAACTCTGCACAGCTTCATTTCCTTTAACGTCCCCAAAGTGCAGCTGCTGTTTCTAACTCTTGTACCGGGTGTGTTGGGGGAACTGGGTGCTTGGGCACTTGTACACTGGGTGCCAACAGCTGTAGAGATCTCCCAGTCCAGCCCAGCCCTCTCAGTGCCCATGGAAGTGTTTCTGGGAGAGCTGGCACTCCCAGACCCCCTACCAGGGCGCTGCAAGAGGGACACTGAGCCCGGACCTGGTGGGGATGCGGATCCATTTGCCTCGTGTCTCCCTCCCTGCTGGCAGCTCTGCAGGTCACACTGCAGAGCCCAGTTCCTACTGAGACCGACCTCTCCAGCACTAATTGGAAAGTGCTAATTCCTCATCACCCCCTCTCCAGGGAATCCCCCTTCAAAGCCCTGGTGGGGCTGCAGCACTGACTCCTCTGGAGAAGCTGCAGCTCCACAGGGGAATTGCCTTCCCCAGGATCACAGAGTCTTTTAAGTGGAAATTAGTGGGGTTTGTGTTTTTTTTTCACAATTAGGAAGAGCAGAAACAATTAAGCAGGGCCAGAACCATTGTTATCTGGGACCTGACTGCGGGAGCTGAGTCTGGCAGGGATTACTTTGTGCTCTTCAGCTGGATTTTCATGTTCTTGTGCTAAAAGGCTGCTGTTTGCTCCTCCTATCACCTTTTCAGAGGTGCTGCTCTTGCACCCCAAGTCAGATAAATCCCAGCAGAGGCTGCTAGGCTGAGCAGAGGGGTGGCAGAGTGGGCTGGTGGGTGCCTGGGGCTCTGTGGAGAGGAGCAGCACAGCTCCCTGTCACAGACACCTTTTGCTGTTTGTGTTTAACCACTTGGGTTGGTTGCTTTTGCTCTTGAAGTGGCAAAACTGCTCTAATTCGCCTGGGAAGGCTACTGGGAGGGGATGCTCCCAGCAAGGGTGGCTATGGGATCACCACCCATCTCTGGTCACATGCAGAGCACAGCTTGTGGGAGCTGGGGGGCCCAGCTGGGGACTTTGTGAGGCTCCCCTGACCCCTACGTTTGCAGCATCTGCAATTTCCCTCTGCAGCCCGACCGAGCTGAGCTGCTTCATTCACATCCCCGCAGAGGCTGGAGCAGCATTGTCCTTCCTCTGCACCAGGACTTTTGATGGCCAAGAGGAATTCAGTGCCAGTGGAGCAGCAAGAAACATTAACCCTTAATCCTCAGCCCTGGAGGCCACTGTTAGAGGGCCCTGGTTGGGGTGACAGGACTCCCCATTGTCAGAGGAGGCTCCACAGCTTCTCCGTAATGGACTGGGACAGCGCAGGGTCAGGGACACCAGTTGTCTGCTCCCCACCAGTATGCAGCACCAGTTGCCTCAGAGAGGCATCAGGTGAGCTGGGGATGGCCAGGGGTGGTCTGTAGGGAATAAAGCAGGGCCAGGCTTGTCTGCCCAGCACAGCAGTCCTGGGCCTGGATTTCTCTCCACTTTAAGATCAACCTTCCAGATCATTAAGTCCAGCCTTCAACCCAGCGCTGTCAGGTCGCCCCAAAGCACTAGCTCCAGGGATGGGGACTCCACTGCTGCCCTGGGGAGCCTGTTCTGCTGTTTGATGATCCTTTTGGTGAAGAAATTCTTCCTAATGTGCTCCAGGGAGATGTCTGCACTGGCTGGCACCCTGGAAGGTCTCCTGGACCTGCATCCTGGCTGGTGGAGGCTGGGCTTTGCTGCAAGCTGCGGAGGGACCCCAAAGGATGCTCTGGCAGTTCAGGCATCACCTCCAGGGAAGAGTGTGGCCATTCTCAAGTGCCCTCAGCCATGGCCAGCTGGGCCCATGAGGCTTTCAGCAGCCTGGTAATGGACCTGTGAGCCCTCAGCACCTCCAGACCACCCCAGTGGGCAGTGGAGCCAGGCTGCTCTTGTGCAAAGCAGCTTCCAGAAGTGCTGCTGACAGTCCTCCTCTGCTTCGGGAAGAGACAAAGGGGGAGAAAAAGCCAGGAAGGAAACCAGGCTGAGTGCTGGGTTGCCCTGGGAAGCTGGATATTCCCTGCTGCTGATCTTCCCCCCACTCCAGGAACAGCCTGAACTAATTAACCCTCTAGCACTCCATAATGAAGGCTAATAAACACCTAATGGGTTTGCTTGAACAAACAACCTCTGCACAGGCTGTAGGAAACCCCCAGTCTTGTGGGGTGGGGAAGAGCAGGGAGTGCAGGGCTGGGGCTGCCCTGCCTTTCCCTTCCTGGAGATCTGAACCTGAGCTCCCCCCACTAGCCCCATCCCACTGCCCCTGGGCTCCTCCACAGCCTGGTTCCCTGCTCCTAAGGGGGTTCCCACTGTGCCAGCTGCCACACCAGAGTGCCACCAGTGTTCACCAGTCTGGCTGGGCTTTCCCTCACTTCTTTCCCCGGTGCCTTTGCCCAGCCCTCGTCCTTCGGTGCCCTGGTGGCTCTGCGGGTGCTGCCAGCCGGCTGGGTGGCAGCCAGCTCTTCTGCAAAGCCACACAGAGCTGTTGGCAGGGCACAGAGCCTTGAGCAGGACTTCTGCTCCCAGCACGAGCGGGGTTCCGCTCTGCCTTGATCAGGAGCTGCTGGGGATGGGCTCCAGAGAGCTCAGCTCAAGCTGCAGAATCCCTGGGATGCTGTTGGGATCCTGTCGTACAGTGGTAGCAGAACTACCTAGCAGGTAGGTACCCACCTGGCAGGGCTAAGGACATCATTCTCCCCCTGTCCTGGGCACTGCAGAGGACTCCCCTCGAATACTGGGGGCAGTGCTGGGCTCCTCACTTCAAGAAAGAGATGGAGGGGCTGCAGCAGCTCCAGACGAGCAATGAGGTTGGGGAAGGGACTGGAGGGAGAGGCTGAGTGAGCTGGGGTTGTTTAGCCTGGAGAAGAGGAGACTCAGGGGGGACCTTCTCCCTCTCTCCAGCTCCCTGAAGGGAGGTTGTAGTCAGGTAGGGGTCAGGCTCTTCTCCCAGGCAGCCAGCATCAGGATGAGAGGGCAGGTCCTGAAGCTGCCAGGGGAGGGTTAGGTTGGATGTCAGGAAGTTCTGCTCATGGAAAGGGTGATCAGAGCCTGGGCTGGACTGCCCAGGGCAGTGGGGGATTCCCCATCCCTGGAGGTGTTGAAGGCCAGCCTGGCTGTGGCTCTTAGTGCCCTGATGTGACTGATGGGGTGATGCTAGGTCCTGGGCTGGGCTGGATGAACTCAGAGGGCTTCTGCAGCCTCAGTCATTCTGAGATTCTGTTGCAAACCCCAAAGCTCTGAAGGGAAGGGACTCAGGGAATATTCTGCTTCAAATCCTGCACCAGCTGGGCTGGGTTCTCCTAACCTCAAGCTGGTTCCCATGTGCAAGCAGTTAAGATCCTCATGTTCACATTTTCTCCCATGGTTTATGTGCACATAAAATATTCTCCAAGAATGTGCTTTCCAGTGCAGGGGTTTAGGCAATTACAGCTTTACTGGGGTGTGTAAAACCATGACAAATACGGGCTTTGGGGTGTCTGAGGTGCTGCTGCACTCCACAGTCAACTCTGAAGCCCTTGCAGTGGGATTTAACTGCTGCTGAGTGGGAGATGTCTCTGGAGTTGTTAGTGATGGGGAGAATGTGCTAATTCTTCTTGATGAACTCAGAGGTCTTTTCCAGCCTCAGTAATTCAGTGATTCTGTATCTGCTCACTTCTGAAACTGCTTAACATGGGATGGCTGATCATAAAGATCCCCCATCTCTGCATTAAACCCTCCTTTTGCTTCTACTTGGGGGTTAGAGGTTGGCTTCTGCTGACCTGACTGTGTTTGAAGTAGAGAGTAAAAAGAGAATTGAAGGACAACTCTGCAAGGACAACTCCCAGCAAGTGTTAGAGCTGGTCCCTCTTGTCCTGCTTGGGGACTTCAGCCTCTTGTAGGCAGCTGCTGGAGGTGACGAGAAGTGGTTTCTGAAAACCTGAATTAATCATAAAATTCCAGGCTGGGTTGGAAGGGAGCTCAGGGATCACCCAGCGTGAACCCCCTGCCATGGGCAGTGACACCTCTCACCAGACCAGGGTGCCCACAGCCCCATCCAACCTGCTAAGGATGGAGCAGCCACAACCCCCCTGGGCAACCTGTTCCAGGGCTTCAGCACCCTCCCAGGGAGGGATTTCTGCCTCAGATCTCAGCTCCATCTCCCCTCTTGGAGCTTGAACCCCCTTGTCCCAGCACCAAAGTCCCCATAAACATCCCTCTACCAAGAGATGACACAAGGGAGGTTCAAGTGAAGACACTTCCCATTGTGGTTTGAAGACTGAAGAGAGGGCAGGCACTGCAATCCCTTGGAATCCTTGGGGATCTCCATGTGGACAGGAAGGCTCAGGAGGGAAAGGCTGATCCCACGACCTGCCTGTTCCTGAGGCATCCCCGGGCTGTGCTGCAGCGTTTTATGGGTCCCTGTGCAGGTAGTTCATCATTTTAACAGGCTTGTTCCCATTCAGAGATGGTGAATGAGCAGCAGCCTGTTAAATTTATACTGCCAGGGTGCTGGGAGCTATCCCGTGGGACCAGGCAGAGGCCAGGAAAGCTCCTGCCTGGGGAAGGTGGGTTGGACCTGCACCAGTGGGGCTCAGACTCCTTCACAAAGGGAAAAGCACAGAGAGCAGGGCTGTCCTTGGGGTTTCTGAGTCAAAGCAGCTGAAAGGGGAGGCTGCCAGGGGCTGTTTGCAGCTGGGACCCCAAAAGCCCAAGATACCTGCTGGCTCCTTGGTCAGGAGAGCAGAGTGACCCAGAGTGGTGAAGGTCCAGTGTGCCATGGGGTTGTGTGGTCCCAGTCCTTTCCTGCTGAGCCCCATGGGTGAAGCTCAAGTTCTCGATGGCCACTGAAGTGCTTGAGGGCCACTGAGTCCTTGCTGTGATGGATTTTTCAGCCTGATGTCCACTAGACTTGGGGGCTAGTGGAGGAGGCAGAACCTTGGAACAAGAAGTTTTTCAGGCCATCAAATCCAGTGGAGGTCCAGGAGGACAAGTTGAATTTACAGATAGAGCTCAGGCTGGGAGATTTGCTCTGCAAAACCACCTTGTTTTGGTTTGTAGGTTGGAAAGATTCTGAAGTCAGGGCTCCAGGTAGGGTTTGAGTGAGGTTGGTGTGTTCTGGAAAGCAAGATCTGGGGACCATCAGCACTTCTGAGCTGCTCCCAGTACCCTTCTCTGAGCCAGGATGTTCTGTGGGTTCCACCTCCTGATGCTCCACTGAGGCACCAGCCCTGGGCACCCTGCTCTGGTGAGGTGTCACTGCCCATGGGTGAGCTCTGAGCTCCCTCCCAAACCAGTCCAGTCTGGGATCCTGTGGTGGTTCACATCCTGCTCCAGGCTAGCTGCTCTCTGGGGTGCCTTTGCCAAGCTTCAACCAAACCCTCTTGTGCCAGGGGAGGGTCAGGTTGGCCATCGGGAGAAATCTCTTCCCAAGAGAGTGGTCAGGGGGTTGGAACAGGCTGCTCAGGGAGGTGGTGGAGTCACCTGAACACCCTGGAGATGTCAGAAACAGGGCTTTCAGCCCCTTGGTGGGGTTGGGGTGATGGTTGGACTGGATGATTAAAACCTACCTGGACGTGTTCCTGTGTGACTTGGTCTGGCAGGGGGATTGGACTGGATGATCTTTCGAGGTCCCTCCAGGTCCCTAATGTTCTGTGATGATCTTCTTGGAGGTCTCTCCCATCCTTAGCGATGCCATGAGTCCACGACCTTCCCCCCGGGCTGGTGGGAATCCAGGTCACCCTTTGCCCAAGGCAAGAAGCCACCGTGGCTCCCAAACCCAGGAGCTCTGACACGCATTTTGCGCCCGAAAGCAGCCAGAAGACTATTTCAGCAGCGGGATAAGCCCCTGGCTCGCAGCGCTGAGCTCAGCTGCCAGCAAAGTTCCCCGGGAAGTAGCAGGATCTTTGTTTGGTCATTAAAGCAGAAAAAAGAGAGGGGGAATCTTAGGAAATGCTTGAACCGATTAGGGCGATCTTAACTCTAAGGAGCTAAACAAATGCAAAGCAATTCCCCCCCCTCCACCCTCTACCCCATCCCCTTCCCAGCCCCTCGTGCTGCTGCAGAATGTAATCTCGTTTCTAAACAGACAATTACAGAAAACACCGGGGGGAAAAAAAGAGGGAGAGAGAGAGAGAAGAAGAAAAAAAAGAAAAGAATAATTAATTTCTGCTTCCTCATGCAAATCCTCTGCCCAATCATTTAGGGATCAGGGGCAATTCAGCTTCTTGTGCAAATTCCAAACTGAAGGCTTGGAAAATAACACCCCCACCCCACACACACACATCCCCCCCCCCCCCCGCACAAAACACGCCACCGACAC
>VXBP01007913.1:249314-263608 GCA_013400115.1 Rhinopomastus cyanomelas | reverse complement strand
TGTGCCTGGCCAGACAGCCCTTGCTGACAAGCTCTCAAAAAACATGTGTTGGGCTGTTGAAAAGGCCCCAGTGTTGACTGACGGACAATTGAAGTGACAAATTGTCCCATTGTAGCTGGCAGGGAGAGCGCTGGATTAGATAATTACGGCGATGAGGGAAGCGACAGGTCACAGGGCAGAGGACACGTCTGACCCCGCTTTCTGAAAGCCCTGAAAGGAGGGAGCAGCGTCGCTTTCGCTGCCCCTTCTCATGATTAAGAGCTAACGAGGATGCTGTGGGGATGGGGTTCCGCGCCCGACCAGTGGGTGCTTGGGGGGGGGGGGTTGGTGCGGTACCCGGCGCATCCGAGCGGGAGCGGCTCCGTGCGGTGCCCCCGCCTATGGTACTGGGGGTGCTCTGGGACCGAGGTGAGGAGCCCATGGAACGCAGAAAGCCAACGGCTTCTACCCTGGTGGCTGGCTATGGGCTCTCACACTCTCACCCTGGTGCCTTCAGGCGTGCTGGAGCGGTGGTTTTAGCGGTTGAGGTGCACACAGACTCACGGAACGTTAGGGATTGGGAGGGACCTCGGAAGATCATCCAGTCCCATCCCCCTGCCAGAGCAGGGTCACCTAGATGAAGTCACACAGGAACGTGTCCCTCACAGAGTGTTAGGGCCTGGGAGAGACCTCAAAAGATCATCCACTCCAATCCCACTGCCAGAGGAGGATCCCCTAGACCAAGTCACATAGGAACATGTCCCTCACAGAACATTAGGGATTGGGAAGGACCTTGAAAGATCATCTCATCCAATCCCCCTGCTAGAGGAGGATCAACCAGACCAAGTCGCACAGGAACGTGTCCCTCACAGAGTGTTAGGGCCTGGGAGAGACCTCAAAAGATCATCTCATCCAATCCCCCTGCTAGAGGAGGATCAACCAGACCAAGTCGCACAGGAACGTGTCCCTCACAGAGTGTTAGGGCCTGGGAGAGACCTCAAAAGATCATCTCATCCAATTCCCCTGCCACAGCAGGATCACCTAGACCAAGCTGCACAGGAACACATCCAGGTGGGTTTTAAACATCTCCAGAGACCCATCTGCACCATCAGCATCTCAGCAGGTCTGCTGTTTGAATTGGCAGCAAAATGTGCAGCATCCAGCCCCAGATCCCATCCCAAGCAGCTCTCCCGTGGGCATGGACACCTTCCTCCTCCAACCTTGCTCTCTGGAGCCTGGTTTTTTTGGTGCTGGCTTGCAGCAGAGTCCAGCCAATAAGTATTGAAGCCTCTCTCCCAGCATAGAAATAAAATATGGCCTGGAATAACAGCACAGCCCCTCCATTGAGAGCTCTGCCCCACTGGGTAACACCAATAATTCAAAACAGATGAGCTGAGGGCTCCAACACTATAGACTCAGTATCCCAATCTGCCCTGACCCCTGCAACTCGCTGAAAGTTACCTTGAGACTCGCCAGAGCTCTGTGGAACTTGTGTGAGGGGTTATTTATTGCAGAGTCATAAATATTTGTTATGGATTTTTCTCCATCAATCTCGGTTAGAAGTGGGGAGGGGTAGGGGAAAAGAGAGGGGGGGGATTTTAATGCCCTTGGAATCTGGGTCTGTGTTTCCCAGGCAGGGGAGGGAACGAGGCGGGTTCTCCATTGTGCTGCAGAGCTCTGGGCTCTGCTGCCTCTGCTAATGAACCCCCTTCCTCAGATGGTTTCTGATACTTGGGACAGTCAGGAATTTTGGGGAAGGAGGGGACAAGCTCCCCTTTAGTTGTCTCTTTAAAATTGATGATAAAGTTGTTTATGGGGGGAAGGAAGCGTCTCGTTCTCTCTGCTCCCTCCCGGATGCTTTCCCAGCCCAGTGAATGTTTGAAACTCAGGGGCTCCTTCAAGTTCTCTGAAGTTTGATACTTCAGAGTGCCCCACAAATGAACCCCAAGCTGGGGTCTCACAGCCTCCCTCATGCGGGAGCTGGGTGTGATGGGGATGGAGGGAGAGCCCCCAGTGTCTTCCCACCCCAAGGCTCAGCCACTACATCTTCCCAACCCCTACAGGATGCTCCAGACTTCCCTGATGGGGTGGGATTTAAGCAGCCAGGTGGACCTGCTCTGCTCTGTGGGGTCTGCGCTGCCGTCCCTGCAGCCCCTGAGATCCTGAGATTGCCACGACGTGGCTCCCTACCACAGACCAGAGCTGCTGCCTCCTGTGCTGATGTGCAGTGGGATGTGTTTTTATTTCCCTTTCAGGACTCCACGTTTCTCCTTTCCATCAGTTTTACAGGGACCCCAGAAAATCCCAGAAGACCCTGCATGACCCCACAAATCTTGCTGACACTCTTAAGCCGGTTGCTCTGGGGCTAGTGAGTGGCTGCTCTGAGAGGTTTTGGCCAACAGCTAAATCAGGCTGCACTTTTCTCTTGCTCTTTTAAAACTGTTAGTGATTTCTACAAACCCAGGGGAGAGTCTGCCTCAGGAGTCTGTCTCCCAGTCCTTCCACTGCCCAGCACGGACTGGGATGGGGAAGCAGAGACCTAGGCAGGGTAGGAGCTGGTTAGACCCTTCTCCAGGCTCTGCATGCAGTGGGATGGCAGCCAGGAGCTTTCACCTGACAGCCTTTTCCAAGCTGCTCTCATGGACTCTCCTCCCTTCCTCCTGCCACCTGAACCCTGGCATCTGATGTCCCAGCAGACATGACCAGTGCCATGCTGGGGTTTACTGGTCTGTCCTTGCACAGCTGTGCAGGAGCAGGACTGGATGCAGCACCATCCCCTACACAGTGGTGGATTTTTACTGCTCCCCCTGATTTCTGAACCCAGTCTCTAGCTGCTTCCTGTCCCTACACCCTCCTTTTGCTTCAGAGCAGGACCTTGCAGCTCCTTTTCAACTGGTGCAAAGCGACTGAGCCGGATCTGGCAGCCCGTGGGGCCCTACGGGAAGTCAGCCCCGGATGGTGGGTCCTGCTCTCCCATGTCTGTCTGTCCAGCCACCCAAAAGCTCTTGAAAAGCTCTGCATGAATGAGCTGATCCAGCTTTGTTTCTGCTCCCCTGCTCTGCCCTTTACCCTTTGGCCTTTGCCCAGCTCCGCGGCCAGGGGAGCCGCGCGGGTTTGGCCACAGCTCACTGCACAGCTGGCCAGATGCTCTCTCAGAAGCACAATGAGCTGTGTGCTGGGGGCTCCCAGCTCCTCCTGCCCCCCAGGTGCTTGGTAAAACATCCATCGTGGCGTTTTCCCCATCACACGGAGGATTCAGATGCTGCCCCGGTGCTGGGGGGGTGCTGCTTTCCCCACATTCTTGGTGCTGCACCCCGTCTCCATCCTGCTGCTCTGCTGATGAAGCAGACCCAAGGCTCTGCCAGCCCCTTCTTCCACTTCTTGGTGCTGGGGTGGCTGCAGCAGCTCTCAGCCAGTGTGGAAGGTGCCTGCATCGTTCTTCTCCTGTGGGTATCCCCAGGAAGGAACCAATTCCTGTCCCTCCTGGCCCATCTCGTAGCTGGGATGGGATCCCCATGCAGGTGGTGCTCATTCCCTGCCCTTTCCTAAGGTGCAGATCAGCCTTCTGTGCCAAAGAGCTGTGGGGTGGGGGGTACTTTTGGGGGTGGGAGTGTGTCCAATAGCATCAGTTCTGCACTGAGTAACCTGGTAGTGGCCAAAGTTGACAGCGGGAGCTCCCTGACACCAGGAGCTGTTTGTCCCATCAATGATTTACCAGATGTGAACACTGTACTAAAGGCTTGTAAACAGACTTTAATGGCCAGCTGTAAATCCAAGCTGCAGCTCCATCTCCTCGGGACAGAGCGTGGTGGGAAGGGCACATCGGAGCTCCCAGTTGCTCCCTTATGGGCTCCGTCAGCTCTGTGAGTCACAGAACCAACAGTTGGGTTGTCAGGGGAGGTTTTCCCAACTGACAGCTCCTCTGGATTCACAGACCCACAGAACATCAGGGATGGGAAGGGACCTCGAAAGATCATCCAGTCCAATCCCCCTGCCAGAGCAGGATCCCCTAGATCCAGTTGCACAGGAACAGTCCAGGTAGGTTTGAAATGTCTCCAGGGAAGGAGACTCCACAACCCTCCCAGGGTAGCCACTTCCAGGGCTCTGGCACCCTCATCATGAAGAAGGTCCTTCTCATATTGATGTGGAACCTCCTCTGTTCCAACTCACACCCTTGTCCTATCAGTGGGTACCCCTGAGCAGAGCCTGACTCCATCCTCCTGACACCCTCCCTTTCCATACTGATCAACATCCACGAGGTCACCCCTCATCCTCCTCCCAGCTCAAGACCCCCAGCTCCCTCAGCCTTTCCTCATCAGGGAGATGCTCCCCTCCCTCCATCATCTTCATGGTTCCCCGCAGTTTCTCCTCTTCCAGCAGCGGCATCTCCAGAAGGTTGGGTTTCCGTCCCAGTGCCCCCAGTGCCCGTCAGTGTTTTCACTAGCCGCGCTGGAAGCCTCTTTTGTTACTCACTGAAGCAGACCGTCATTAGCGAGGGGTGCAGCGTGGACACAAAGAGGAACTCTCCAAATTGCTAATAAGCAGAAACTCCATCCATCTTAATGAGACAGGGTTAAGAAAATAGCAACCTAGAGGATACACAAAGGGAGCCTTTCCGGGCTGTTTATTTATTCACCTTTAGAAAGTCCTTCAGGACTTCATCTCGGGGGCTGCTGGGAGACTTGGTGCTTGGTTTCCAAGCCGCCGGCTACTTGTGCTCCTGCAAGTCGGGAAGTGTGAGGAAGGTAAATAAATAAATGACAGGCTGGCTCAAAAAACCATTAGAGGGAGGAGGAGTATCTGACCTGCAGGGGATTTGACACCAAACCCTGGTCCCAGTGTCTCCTCAAGAATCGAGTCTGTGCTGGGCAGCAGATGAAGGGGGGATGAACAGTTCCTGGCAGGAGCAGAAATCATAGAATCACAGACTTACAGAACTTTAGAGATTGGAAGGGACCTCAACAGATCATCTAGTCCAATCCCAGGGATGGGAAGGGACCTCAACAGATCATCTAGTCCAATCCCCAGGGATTGGAAGGGACCTCAACAGATCATCTAGTCCAATCCCCCTGCCACAGCAGGATCATCGAGATCAAGTCGCATCATGGAATCATGAAATCATGAATCATGGAATGATTCAGATTGGAAAAGACCCTTGAGATCATCGAGTCCAACCCCACTCGACCAAGTTGACCCCTAAACCCGATCCCCCAGAACCACATCTGAACAACCTTTAAATACCCCCAGGATGGTGACTCAGGCCCCTCCCTAGGCAGCCTGTTTGGGTGTCTGACCCCTGTTTCATGGAAACACTTCTCCTGATGAGGGTGAAGGAGCTCTAGAAGGGGCTGCCCAGGGATATTGTGGAGTCTCCTGCTCTGGAGATGTTTAAAACCCACCTGGACATGTTCCTGTGCGACTTGGTCTAGGTGATCCTGCTGTGGCAGGGGGATTGGACTGGATGAACTTTTGAGGTCCCTTCCAATCCCTAATGATTTTATGACTTGATCTAGGTGATCCTGCTGTGGCAGGGGGATTGGACTGGATGAACTTTTGAGGTCCCTTCCAATCCCTAATGATTCCATGACTTTGTCTAGGTGATCCTACAGCGACACCTCAGCAGATCATCCACAGGTCCCAGTCTGCTCCTGAGCTGAAGCCCCACCACGCTGACCCCTGGGTGCTGATTTGCAGCTCCCCAGTGTCTCGCAGCCCCTTCTTGGGTTCCCTGCAAGGGGTCTGCACCCCGGCTGAGGTGCCAGCACACCTGCACTCCCAGACACGTTCTGCTAGCTGTGGGCCAGGAGCGGCTCTACGCGGGCGCGGGTGGGGTTTATGGATCAGCAGTGCCCAGCCCCAGCAGCTTTATACGGGGCTGCAGACCCTCTGGGCTGCCTGCACCTGGCCCAGGGTAGAGCCAAGGCTGCCGCAGAAGAATGCGCTGGAGCGCAGCGAGTTCCTGCAGGATAAATATTTATAAGCCCCTGTAAATATTTGCCGCCGGATCCCCCCCGGGAGCAGGGGCAGACGGTCAGAGGGTTCGAGCTGCGCCGAAGGCGGTGGCTGTTGTGGTTCCTTCTAAGTTGCCTCAGCCCGTAAACCCTCGGCTGCTCGTGTTGGCTTGTGGTGCTACATGGTGCTAATTTCACGCTAACGAGAGGCAGCGGCTGTGATCCCTGGGTTCTGTAGTCGGAGGAGAATCACGGCGTCGTCGAATCGGAGGATCCCCGCATTGTGGGGTTGGAAGGGGTCTCCTAAGGATCCAGGTGGGTTTGAAACATCTCCAGAGAAGGAGACTCCACAACCCCCCTGGGCAGCCCCTTCCAGGGCTCTGGCACCCTCACTGGGAAGAAGTTCTGTTCCTGCTGTCTTGGGGAGCTCCCCAACTTCCAGACTGGGGTTCCTTGGACTAGGTGACCTCTGAAGGTCCCTTCCAGCCCAAAGCACTGGATGGTAACCTGAACAGCCTGGAAAAGAACCATGGAATGTGTTGGGGTGGAATGACATCCTAAGGGCTTCCAGTCCAACTCCATGACACCCAGCAAGGCCAGCACTCGCCAGCCCAGGTTGCCCAGAGCCCCAGCCAGCCTGAGCAGGTCAAACACAGCCGTTGCCACTCTGCTGTTGGAGAGGTTTTGGAACCTTCTCATCATCTTGTAATTGAAAATGGAGAGTTCTTGCCCAGTTCCCAGTGCTCCTGGAGCAGGGGTCCTGTCCTGGAGTGGCCACTCACACCTGAGGAAGCAAATAAAGATTTGAGAGAGAAACAGAGCCCCCCATCCCTGGAGCAGAGCAGTGCCTGGTTCTGGGGAGCACAGGAGCTCCTGGCACCCTGCAGCTTGTTCTGCCTTCTTGAAGCCTCAAGTGCAGCCTTCAAGCCAGCAGAGCCCAGCCTGCAGGGACTTTCCTCACCAGGAAGACAGAAAGATCTGCAGGACAGGGCTCATAGATCCCACAGAACCACGGGGTTTGAAGGGACCTCCACAGGGTATCCAGTCCAACCCTCTGACACCAAGCAGGGCCAGCAATCCCCAACCCAGGTTGCCCACAGCCTCATTCAGCCTGACCTTGAATGGTTCCAGGGATAGGGCCTCCACCTTCTCTCTGGGCAGCCTGTTCCAGGGATCCCCCAGCCTCAGATTCCAGACCTTGTTCCTCCTGTGCAGCCTCACTCTGCCCTTTTCCAGCTTCCATCCATCACCCCTCGTCCTCTCCTTAGGAACAGCCTTCCCCCGCCACCCTTTTAGGAGCTGGGAAGTCACAGTCCCAGCTCTGCTCCAGTCACCACCCTCTGCAGCCCCAGTGTTCCCAGTGCCAGACTGGGGTGCTGGAGCCAGTCACCAGCACTTCCCAGTGCAGATTCCCGTGTCATGGGGTGAGGGAACATTCCTGGCCACATCCGTGTTATTGGAACCTCTCGGCTCTCCGCTGAGAGAACCAGAAAACAAACAGAGCAAAACCAACATCGTGCTGGGCGGGCTGACCCGGCCAGGAGCTCCGGGCTCCCTGCTGCCTCTGGGAGGGGGCTGGTCCATCCCAAATAGTCCCTGTTGGGCTGTGGGAGCTGAGGTGGGCTTCCATGGAGGAGCACAGCCGCTTCCACCAGTGCTCTCCATCCCCTCCTTGGTGCCCTCCATCCCCTCCTCTGTGCCCTCCATCCCCTCCTTGGTACCCTGAATCCCCTCCTCAGTGCCCTCCATCTCCTCCTTGGTGTCCTCCATCCCCTCCTCCTTGCCCTCCATCCCCTCTACAGTGCCTTCCATCCTCTCCTCAACGCCCTCCATCCTCTCCTTGGTGTCATCCATCCCCTCCTCGGTGCCATCCATCACCTCCTTGGTACCCTCCATCCATTCCTTGGTACTCTGAATCCCCTCCTCAGTGCCCTCCATCCTCTCCTCAGTGTCCTCCATCCCCTCCTTGGTGTTCTCCATCTCTTCCTTGGTGTCCTCCATCCCTTCCTTTGTGCCCTCCATCCCCTCCTTAGTACTCTGAATCCCCTCTGCAGTCCCCTCCATCCCCTCCTTGATGCCCTCCATCCCTTCCTTGATGCCCTCCATCCCTTCTTCAGTGCCCTCCATCCCCTCCTTAGTACTCTGAATCCCCTCTGCAGTCCCCTCCATCCCCTCCTTGATGCCCTCCATCCCTTCCTTGATGCCCTCCATCCCTTCTTCAGTGCCCTCCATCCCTTCCTTGTGGCCAGTGCCACTGCCACAGTGGTCCGTGTCCCCTGCTCGACGCTGATCCCCTCTCCCCCATCGCTGCTGCCTCTGTCGAGGTTGAGACGGTGGGAAAGCAGGGGAAGAAATGCCAGGGCAGGCAAGGCCATGACTCCTCCATGGCCTCAAGCACAGCCCTAAAACAATGGCCCCTGGGCAGCGGCGCTGGCCGGATTGTGCCGCGGGCCGGCTCGGGGGCTGCGCTGTGCTGCTCATGCACGAAAGGCAGTCAGTTGGCAAAAATCAGCTCAGTTAGCCGGGTATTGTTCCGCAAGAGCCCGCGCCTGAATGGGCTGGGGGCTAATATATTCTATTATCCCACGCCTGCCTCTTTCCCTGCGGAGGGGGACCCCACATTCCAGCGCCGCTGGCCGGGGCAGAGCCTGTCCTACTGGCCCCATGGCACTGCCCGGCGGGCACCGTGGGCTGGGAGGCAGGGGAGGGGTGTGATGAGGTGGGTGCCAACGGCGTGGGGCACCCCACACTGACCCTTCGACGTGGATGCTGTAGTGGGGGCTGAGAGTCCCACAGGCTGTGGGGAGCCAGAACTCAGCCCAGTTAATTGGGCTGGGCTGTGGAAAGGGCAGGAGGGGACTGGGACCAGCAAACTGGGGAGGGTTGCAAAGCATCTCGTTACCACCAAGAATTCGTTAGCCCCTACAGGGGAATGTAGAGCCAAGTTAAACAGGGACCACTCGGAGGGTTAAGGAGCAGGAAGGTCCGTGGTTATGGATGGAAATCACTGCACAGGCTTTGCTCAGAGGAGTTGATGCCCAGTCTGGAGTGAGTCTGCTGGTGGGGCAGCCCCTCTTGGGGTTGAGAGGATCTCTACTGGGTGTGGAGCAGTTCTGTGGGCTCAATCAGAGCTGAGGGCTTTCCCCCTTTTTGTTGTAAATTGCCTCTTTTTAAAATTAATTGGATATTTTAAGAACAAACTGGTTTGCTGGGCACTTGTGCTTGAGTGTCCAGTTTGCTCTTGGATTCTCGTACTGGGGCTGCTGCTGTGAATGTGGGTGTCAGAGATGGAAGAGAGGAAGGAGCCAGCAAAGCCCTTCCCTGGGCTGAGCTCAAGAGCTGCTGATGGTCTGAGCATGGAGGGGTTTAGGGGCCAAGCTTCGCCATCCTGAGCTGGGCACTGAGCTCACTGTGTGCCACCAGTAATCACTGGCAGCACCAGTCTCCAGTGACCACGGCAGGACGTTCACCTCACCCCACAAGAAGCTGGCTGAGCTGGGGATAACTGGAATCACAGAGTCACAGAACATTAGGGATTGGAAGGGACCTCAGAAGATCATCCAGTCCAATCCCCCTGCCACAGCAGGATTTCCTAGGTCCAGTCACACAGGAACACATCCAGGTGGGTTTGAAACATCTCCAGGGAAGGAGACTCCACAACCCCCCTGGGCAGCCCCTTCCAGGGCTCTGGCACCCTCACTGGGAAGAAGTTCTGTTCCTGCTGTCTTGGGGAGCTCCCCAACTTCCAGACTGGGGTTCCTTGGACTAGGTGACCTCTGAAGGTCCCTTCCAGCCCAAAGCACTGGATGGTAACTTGAACAGCCTGGAACAGAGTCACAGAACCATGGAATGTGTTGGGGTGGAAGGGACCTCCTAAGGGCTTCCGGTCCAACTCCCTGACACCAAGCAAGGCCAGCACTCGCCAGCCCAGGTTGCCCAGAGCCCCAGCCAGCCTGAGTAGGTCAAACACAGCCGTTGCCACTCTGCTGTTGGAGAGGTTTTGGAACCTTCTCATCATCTTGTAATTGAAAATGGAGAGTTTCTTGCCCAGTTCCCAGTGCTCCTGGAGCAGGGGTCCTGTCCTGGAGTGGCCACTCACACCTGAGGAAGCAAATAAAGATTTGAGAGAGAAACAGAGCCCCCCATCCCTGGAGCAGAGCAGTGCCTGGTTCTGGGGAGCACAGGAGCTCCTGGCACCCTGCAGCTTGTTCTGCCTTCTTGACATGAGATGTTTCCAGGCTTCCTACGCTGGTTTTTGGTGAAGTCAGGCTGCTAAGGCTCCCCAAGAGATGAGAAGTCCTTTGTGCAGCTGTGTCTTGAGGCACGGACCAAGAAACTTAACCCAGCTGCCTCTTTCACTCAGCTGCTGGCACCTCCTGGCGAAGTTTGCTGCCGTTTACTGCTGAATTCCCCACTTCATTAGCAGCGGTAACTGGCTTCTCTCTTCTGCTGGCCCTCAGGAGAAAGTGGCTCTTTCACGCTCCTCTGCTGCAGAGCCTCTTCCACTTCACCCTCAACGAGCTGGAGTTCCTGTACTAAACAGCACAGACTGTTCCAGCAACAAGCAGTGGCAGTACTGGGAGCTCTGTGTGGGGCTGGAGGAACAGACCTGGACCTGGACGTGTGGGGTTGAGGGCCACCGAGTTGCTCTGCAGCCAGATCCTGTGCCCGGGGGGACTGAGAAAGCTCCTGCTGCCTGGCTTGTGCTGAGGGGACCCCACTCTGCCCTGAAGCTGCGTGGGCACCCAGGGGGGCTCATGGCCACCCAACTCAACATTGTTCAGCTCTTGGATTTGGGGAGCAGCAAGTCTTTGCAGACCCCTGGAAGGGCTGCAGCCTGGGCCAGGGCTATGGCACCTCACTGGGAAACACTTTGTCTCTATGAAAGTGACACCAGCCTGTGCCCCAGTTTGTGCCCAGTGCCCCAGTCTGTGCCCAGTGCCCCAGTCTGTGTTCAGTGCCCCAGTCTGTGCCCAGTGCCCCAGTTTGTGCCCAGGGCCCCAGTCTGTGTTCAGTGCCCCAGTCTGTGCCCAGTGCCCCAGTCTGTGCCCAGTGCCCCAGTTTGTGCCCAGTGCCCCAGTCTGTGCCCAGTGCCCCTTGTCCTTGCAGGACCAGTCCAGGTTTTAAGAAACATCTGCAACCCCAGCAGGAGCCGCTCAGGACCCCCCCAGGCGCTGCCCCGCGGGGTCTCCCGCTGCGTCGAGCCCCTCCCGTCGAGCCGGGGGCTGTGTGGGGCTGCGCGGATCCGAGACGCGGGTGCGGGATGGGGGCCGGGGTGCGCGCCCGCGGGATGCGGAGCCCCGAGCTGGCAGCGGGATGGGGTTGGGGAGGTGGCGTCGGGGCCCTCGTGGGGCGGTGCGGGGCGGTGCGGGACGGTGGGCGATTGGCTCCCGGGACCCTGATTGACACCGGGAGGGCGGTGCCGCCCTGATTGGCTGCCGGGGGCTCACAAACCCGCGGCGCGGCGGGGCCAGAGCGGGGCCGGGACGGCGGCGGCGGGTGCCTCCGCACGGCTCGGCTCGGCTCGGCTCGGCTCGGCTCGGCTCGCAGCCCCTGGGCAGGGCGCAGTGAAAGGCACCGGAGCCGCGGGAAAGATCCCTGGGGCGTTCGTCGGGCAGCGCCGTCGGGGTGGCCGTCGGGGGTGGCGGCGATGGGCACCGTGCGGGGCCCCCGCGGGGCCGCAGTGCGGGCGCTGCTGGCGCTGGCCGCCGGGCTGCTGGCGAGCGGAGAGGCGAGCGAGTACGACTACGTGAGCTACCAGTCGGACCTGGGTCCCTACCCCGGGGGGCGCTTCTACGCGAAGCCCCACCAGTGCGTGGCCATCCCCGCGGACCTGCGGCTGTGCCACAGCGTGGGCTACGACAAGATGGTGCTGCCCAACCTGCTGGACCACGAAACCATGGCCGAGGTGAAGCACCAGGCGAGCAGCTGGGTGCCACTGCTCAACAAGAACTGCCACATGGGCACCCAGGTCTTCCTCTGCTCCCTCTTTGCCCCCGTGTGCCTGGACCGTCCCGTCTACCCCTGCCGCTGGCTGTGCGAGGCCGTGCGCGACTCCTGCGAGCCCGTCATGCAGTTCTTTGGCTTCTTTTGGCCAGAGATGCTCAAGTGTGACCAGTTTCCCCAGGATGATGTCTGCATTGCCATGACGGCTCCCAACGCCACTGAGGTCTCCCGGCCCAAAGGTAAGGGGTGACCAGCATCCCAGCCCTGCTCCTGGATGTCTTCTCTGGGCTGATCGGGCCAGTGTCAGCCCACGAGGGGGACTGGAGAGGGTCTCCTGCAGCAGGACAAGGCTCACCTGAGCTCTGCTTCTCCACAGCAGTTCTCCTCCAGCCCCAGCTCTGCTGTCCCAAGGCAGGAGCCACATCCTTGCCCCCATCCCACTGCTGAGCCTGCGGCAGGCCGTGCTGGGGCACAGAGGGCAGCCCCAAAGGACCAGGGATGGACTCTCCATCCCTGCCCAGCCCAGCTCTGCAGTGGGACGGGTGGTTGCCCATGGCCTCAGGTGGGCTCTGGGCTGGCAAGGGAGGGAGGCAAGAGTCTCCCAGAGAAATGACAGGGGAAAGCAGACGGGGTTCTGATCCTTTTGAGGCTCTGCAAGTGGCTTGTTGCTGAAAAGTTGTAAAATCAATCGGTATCCTGGTGTGGCTTCAGCGTTCCGTGTCGGAGCGCTCGGAAGGGCTGGCATGGGGGCAGGAGAAGGCAGAGGGGTATCAGGGAGTTCCAGAGCTTCTCTGGATGGGATGGGCAGTCCCAGTTTCACTGGGAGGGTGACGCTGGCACACGGGAGAAGCTTGGGGAGCTGCCTGTGGGGTCTCTGTGCTGAGTTTGCAGTGGGGCTGGAAGGAAGGGAAGGTCCTTCTCACCTGCAGTTACCTGCACAGACAAAGGTTTTGTCTTGTGTCCTTGCCCCAGAGCCCTTCAGTTGTAGGGCAGGAGGGCAGTGAGTCCCGTCCCGCAGCACCGGGGTGACACTTGGGATGTCCCCAGGCGCCAGTTTGGGGGGCACACGGAGAGGGACAGTGGAGAGCTTGAGCGGGATGGGGTGATCAGCAGGGGTGACCCCAAGCCCAACATGCACCAGAGCTGCACGGGGACCCAGACATCAGCACCCAGGGGCAGGCAGGGTGTGAAGCCTGTGCCCACCCCAACCCTGGCTGCTCCCATCACCGACGGCACCGGCTCCGTTGCTGTGGCTGTGCTGGCTGCAGGAAACTCTTTGTTTTCCAGGAAGGCTCTAAAATCCTCCGTCCTGGGTGAACCTAGACCCTTGGTCAAGACCACAGCCGCGTCCTGTGTGGCGGGTACAAAGGTCGCTTTTATTCCTCAGGGACTGGCAGCCAAATGAGTTCCGGGGGCAGCCGAGCCAGAGCTGTTTGCTGCGGAGCTTCCCGAGGCTGAAGCACAGTTTGAGCTGTTTGCAGGTCATTTATTTTAGAGACATTAATGGCCCAAGAGCTGGGAACAGTCTTCTGTATGAGCGGCATCTGCTGAGGCTTCCTTTAACAACGGAACTTGTGGTCACTTTCCAGAGCTGGCTGGGATGCAGCACTGGGGCAGGACGATGCTGCCTTCTTCTGGGGCTGCTGACCTGCCTGTTAGGGGCCTAACGGGCCATCAGGATCAGTCACAGGCTGGATGGGGCTCTGGGCACCCTGGTCTGCTGAGAGGTGTCGCTGCCCATGGCAGGGGGTTGGCACTGGGTGAGCTCTGAGCTCCCTCCCAACCCAACCCAGTCTGGGATTCACTGAAGTGACTTTACGACAGGGAATCAGCTCAGCTTTGAGCCCTTTGTGGATCAGGTGTGTTCTGCATCCTCATGGGATGTGTCCTACTGCATCAGTAACCTTTACTGGTGAAGCTCCGTGTGCCACAGGTGCCTGGTGCTGGGACACTCCTGCCCCAAACAACTTGGAGTGAAAAGACTCAGAACCCCAGACTGGGTTGGGCTGGGAAGGAGCTCAGAGCTCACCCAGTGCCAACCCCCTGCACTGGCACCTTTCACCACACCAGGGTGCTCACAGCCCCATCCAACCAGCCCTTGGACACTGCTAGGAATGGAGGAGACACAACCTCCCTGGGCAACCTGTTCCAGGGCCTCAGCCCCTGCCCAGAGAGGGATTTGAGCTGGAACCCATCCCCTAGTGACCAGAGTCACCAGTACAACGCCCCTCTATCACAAGATGACATAAACAGGATTTAATGGCTGGTCATTTGCAGACACCCCCTGTGCTGATGGGTTTCATCCCTGGGTGGGTCCTTGCCTGCACACAGGGCTCTGCCACCCGCAGTCTGTGTGAGATGTCTGTGGGCACCAGCTCCTCCAGCAGCCCCCTTTGGAACTGGGCACCGCCTGTTGAT
>VXBP01007913.1:216754-249271 GCA_013400115.1 Rhinopomastus cyanomelas | reverse complement strand
CCCCCCCCCCCCCCCCCCCCCAATAAGAACGAGCCCTTTCAGTATTTTTTTCCCCCCATTAACACCTCGAAATTGGAATTTGTTTCTGCCTCTCCAAGAGCTGACCTGCGGAATTCCTTTCTCCTTAAACACGAGGCGGTAAAGCCTGCAGGCGCACAGGATGCATCAGGGGAGCTGCAGATTAATATAGCATTACACATTCCTTCTCCTGCCCCTGGAGTCAGCTGGCTCCAAACCCAGGCGCTGGAGAACGGGCTGGAAGCAGCCAAAGGTTGTGCTTGGAGCAGCTGCAGCGGGGCAGGAGGCTGCTGGCTCTGCCCTGCCTGTGCCTGCTGCCATGGGCTACCTCCCGGAGAACCCCCCTCCCGAGTTGTGCTTCTCACTGCGGGTGCTGGGCTGGAGGATGTTGGCTGTGATGCCTTGGGACTGGTTGGGTTTGGGATGGTGAGTTGGGGGGGTCCCGACCACCCCGGCTGCACCCAGGCGTTCCCAGGGGCTGCTGCAGTGCAGCTAAAACAAAGGCTGGGTTCTCACCAGGGAACAATGAGTCTGATTTTCCATTTTGGGGTTTTTTTTTTTTGTTTGCTTTGGTTGCCTGGAAAGCTCTTGGGGTGGAGGTGGTGGTGGCTCTCATGTTGGTTGCCTGCCCCGTGTGGGCTTGGCCAGGCTCCTGCTGCAGGGCCGGGACATACAGCAGGTACCCCACATCATTCCCCAGGGTGGTCCCAGGGTGGTGACAAACTGCTGGCACCGCAGCAGCCAGAGCACCAGGGCTGCCAGCTCTGCCAGCATCTCCTCTCCTGCATCCCGAGCTCATTAAATGTGCAGCCAGGGTGGAAATATTCCGGCTGCTGGCTTTAAACTAAAGGGTTGGGGACGTCATCACCCTGGCAGAGGCTGCCTCTGCCCCCACACTCTGTAATGACTGTGATGAAGGTGGCAGTTGCCCCTCAGGGGGCTGCAAGAGGAGCTGCCCAGGTGATGGGTGGCTCTTGCAGGTCTGGAGGTGCCAGGGCTGGGGCAGTTAAATCAGCTCCTGGGTGCTGTGAGGGTTTGCAGGGTGACTGGGGAGGCCAGTTGCTTCACATGTGGGATCAATAAACGCTGGGTGCATGACCCCAAGAATTAGCAGTTGGCTCAGAACGGGTCAGGGAGGGTGAGAGGGGAAGAATGAGCCCCGGAGAATGTCTGGCCTGAAAGCTCGTGAGGCGTTTGGGACTGAGGAGCCTCAGCTCCGTGGTTGTGGTGCTGCCTTCCCCTTCCTGGGACACTGGCTGAGTGGCTGGAACGGGGTGAGGGCTCTGTCTGCACGCAGGGACCCACAGATGTTCCACTGAAGCACAGATCCTGAGAATAAATCCCTTGTGTGGGGAAGAGCCTGAGACCAGCAACAGAAACAGCATCTCCCAGCCCCATAAATCTGTGTCTGTGCTGCTGGGTGGTCTCTGCTCTGGCTGGAGGAGGCAACCTGCAGGCAGGTTTTCATTCCATGAGTGACCTGAGCATCTCCTCCCAGCATGGAGCCCCCACGAGTTCTCCTGAGGTCCCCCAGGAGCTGGGTCTTGACCAGCTGCTGGTGGAGGGCAGAGCTGCTCTCCCCTGCTGGAGCCACCAGGTTGTCCCACAGCCCACGGGGTGTAGCTGGGCTGGAAACCAGAAAGAGGAGAGGTCTGCTCTGGGGGGGTCATGCTGGAGGGGTTTCTGCAAGGGCTGCACCCAGGCTGGGCAGGTCCACTGAGAGCTGCGTAGGTCTATCAAGAGCTGGGCAAATCCATCAAGAGCTGGGCAGGTCCATCGAGAGCTGGGCAGGTCCATCGAGAGCTGAGCTAGTCCACTGAGAGCCAGGCAAGTCCATTGAAAGCCAGACAAGTCCATTCAGAGCTGGGCAGGTCCACTAAGAGCTGGGCAAGTCCATCAAGAGCTGGGCAGGTCCATCGAGAGCTGAGCTAGTCCACTGAGAGCCAGGCAAGTCCATTCAGAGCTGGGCAGGTCCACTAAGAGCTGGGCAAGTCCATCAAGAGCTGGCAAGGTCCACCAAGAGCTGCCCTGGGGCAGGGTGGTGGGAGGATGGTGAAGGGGCTGCCATGTGATGCCCAGCCAAACTGTGGGGTGGTCCCAGCACCGAGGGGGACCCCATGCTGAGCTAAGGCAGGTCCCCCCTGCCCGTCTGGGAGCAGCTTCTGGCACTGTGTGACCCTTCCCTGGGCACTGGCCTCCCGCTGTGCCGGGGCTTGAGCACCGCGTGCCGGCCTTGGCACCGCCGCGGGGTCAGGCTGTCAGTGGGCTGCTGGCCATGCCCTGTGGCAAGTGGCTCCCCTCAGCTGAGTGCCTGGCCCTGAAAACCCTCCTGCTTGCCAGCCCTGTCCTCCAGCTCTTGGCAGCTCCTGGCCGCTGCCCGTGCTCAGCCCTGGGGCCACTGGCACCGCTGCAGTGGGGCCGGCAGGAGGCTGCGTGTGGCCAGTGCTGCCCCGTGAGCTGGCAATTGGCTCCAAACCCTGGGCAAGGTGTTGTCCTGTGGGGCTGGAACCTGGCACCCCATGGCAGGGTGTCCCCCTTGAGGGCAATGGGCTGACAGCCCAGCTCTGCAGAGCTTCTGGTGCCGGTTCCTCACCACCTCCTCTCTCCTCTCGCCAGGAACGACCGTGTGTCCCCCCTGTGACAACGAGATGAAGGCAGAGGCCATCGTGGAGCATCTGTGTGCCAGCGAGTTCGGTAAGGAGCAGCACTGGGAGCACTGGGAGGGCTCCCTGGGGCGCACAGGGCAGAGGGGCTCTGCTGTGGGCTGGATCCTGCACTACTGTGGGTTCCCATGACCACCCTAAGACCAGTGTGGCCAGTGCTGCAGCTGCTGTGGTGGCCACATCGCCCTCAGCCCTTCCTCAAGGCGAAGGCAGTGCCTCTAGATGTCAGTGTCGGTGCGCCGAGGCGGGATGGGGCTGGACTGGACTGGACTGGACAAGTGTGGGATTCCTGGATCCACACAACAGCCAGCTGGAAGGGACCTCAAGGGTCATCCAGTCCAACCTCTCCAGATGAAAACAGAGCTGAAATGAGCTGTCCCAGCAGCCTGTCCAGCTGGGTCTGAAGACTGTCCCACATAGGGCAATCGACCCCTTCCCTTGGGAGATGATTCCAGAGGTTAGTTGTTCTCCTGGGGAAGGATTTCCTTCTGGACTCCAGTGGGAATCTCCCCAGCAGTCACTCAGACCCCCCCTCCTTGGCTTTTCCATAGGGCTCCTTCTGAGAAGGAAGTCACTGTCTTCTCAGCAGCCACCCTTTAGGTGCTGGCACCTGGGGATAAGGTCTCCCCTGAGCCTTCCTTTCCCAGGGCTGAACAGACCCAGCTCTCTCAGCCTTTCTCCATACAGCAGGGCTTGCAGCCCTCTGATGATCCTCAGGGCCCTTCCCTGGACCCTCTCCAGCCTGTCCACAGCTGTTGTGTCTAGCAGGGACCAAAACTGGACCCAGGACTCAAGGTGGGGTCCTACCAGCGCTGAGTAGAGTGGGACAGTGACTTCTTTATCTCTGCTGGTGATGCCCTGGTTGATGCAGCCCAGCACCCTGCTGCTCACTCACAGGGACCTTGGTGTCTACTGAGACCCCCAGGTCCCTCTGCACAGGGCTGCTCTCCAGCCATGTGGCCCTTAGTCTGAGCTTCTTTCCCGGGTTCTGGATTCCCAGGTGCAGGACCTTAGTGTTGTCTGTGTTGACCTTCATGCTGTTCCTGCTGCCCCCTTGTTCAGCCTGTCCAGGGCTTCCTGGAAGGAAGTACCTGGGGTCCAGGACAGCAGAGTCCTGGCTGCACTGCCCCTGCCTGTGGTGCTCAGTGACCCTCCTGCCCCAGCAAAGCAGGCATCACCCCCAGCACAGAGCAGATGCTGTGGGGATGGAGCCTGGGGCTGGGACAGAAGCAGCAGTGCCTGACCCTTGATGGACTCGGTGGTAGCTCAGTTCCCAGTGCCTGCAGGAAGGATGTGAAGAGTGGAGATGCTGTCCATGAGGGAGCAGACCAGCTTCCTCCTTCCCCCAGTTTGCTGCTGGGTTTCTTCTTCACCCCTGCTCTTGTGAGGGGTGGGTGTGAAACCCCAGCGTCACAGACTGGCCCAGGCTGGAGGGGAGCTCAGAGCTCATCTACTCCAACCCCTTGCTGGGGGCAGCGACCCCTCCTTAACCAGACTCATCCAACCTAGCTTGGAGCACCTCCAGGGAGGGGGCAGCCACAGCCTCTCTGGGCAATCAGTTCCAGAGCCTCTCCACCCTTCTACTGAAGAACTTCATCCTCCTGGAGGTTCAGGTCCAGTGTGAACCTACTCTCCTGCAGTTCCAAACCCCTTGTCCTGTCTCTGGATCCCTTTGGGAAAAGTCACTCTCCAGCCTTCCTGGAGGCTCCCTTCAGGGACTTGAAGGCAGCTCTGAGGTCCCCCCTGGGGTCTTCTCTTCCCTGGGCTGAGCAGCCTCAGCTCCCTCAGACTCAGACCTCGATGAGCACGAAGCAATGTCCGGGGTTGTGAAGGCTGAATGAACCAGGCAGCTGCAGTCAAACAGAACTTCATTTCTTCTGAAAAGAAGGAGGATTATGAGCTCCTCTCAGGCCAAACCCAGAGCTAACAGGCTTTGACGTCCTGGCTGGTGTCTGTGACTGTTCCCGGAAGGTGTCTGGGGGCGGTGGGGCCAGGTAGCACATTCCTGGTGGATTAGCAGCTCCCCCTGCAAACCCAAACCTGCTCCATGCCCCCTTCTGCTGGGAGTGAAATCTCCACTCTCCTGCAGGTCTGCTGAGCCACCAGTTCAGGGAAGGTGAGACCCCCCCATGGCACAGCTTCCCAGGAAGGTCTAGTGGGCTTGCGATGGGCTTGGTGCTGCTGCCTGGCTGCCTGGGGAGCAGGATGTGCTGTGGGCGAGCCCAGTGCTCCCAGCTCTGACTGGGATGGGTCTACAGTCATTGAATCCCAGACTGGGGTGAACTCAGAGCTCCCCCAGCCCCAACCCTCTGCCATGGGCAGCGACACCTCTCAGCAGACCAGGGTGCCCACAGCCCCATCTAACTGGCCCTTGGGCACTGCCAGGGATGGAGCAGCCACAACCCCCTGGGCAACCAGTTCCAGGGCCTCAGCTCCCTCCCAGGGAGGCATTTCTGCCTCAGATCTCAGTTCAGTCTTGGAGCCTGAACCCAGTCCCCTTGTCCCAGCACCAGAGTCCCCAGTAAAAAGTCCCTCTCCAGCTCTCCTGGAGCCCCTGTAGGGACTGGAAGCTGCTCTAAGGTCCCCCTGGAGCCTTCTCCTCTCCAGGCTGAACAGCCCCATCTCCCCTCAGCCTGTCCCCAGAGCAGAGGGGCTCCAGCCCTCTGATCATCCCCGTGGCCTCCTCTGGCCTCACTCCAGCAGCTCCAGGTCCTTCTTGTCCTGGGGACCCCAGAAACAGCTGCAGAACCTCAGTGGGGTCTGAGCAGAGCAGAGTGGGACTATCCCCTCCCTGGCTCACTGGCCACTTAGCGGGTCACTGCGGTGAGGAGAGCATCAGGGCTGCATCCTGCTGGTGGGCAGGAGCCGGGACAGGACACGCAGCCCCAGGCACGCTCCCGTCGTCACCCCGTGCCGCTCGCTGCCCTCCCTGGGCGCCGGGACGGTTACACAACGGCGAGCGGGGGCCAAACCAGAAGAATCCAGTGGCCCGAGACACTGAGTTGCCCACAGAGTCGGTTGGTTCTTGGGGAATTTTGTGGTGACAGCGCCCCGAGGATGGAAATATTTCTTGGCAGGCTGGGCAGGGCTGTGGTGAGCAGCTGGATGCAGCAAGGAGGGGAGTCCTCGCCCCACTGCTCGCTGACGTGGGGTTTATGCAGCTGCCTTTGGGGTTTTCTGTCTGTCACTGTGGTTTGCCTCCCCACCCAGGAGGGCCCTGGGTGCATGGAGGGTCCCGGGTGCCTCTAGGGTCCTGGGTGCCTGCAGGGTCCAGGGTACCTGTAGTGTCCTGGGTGCAGTAGTGTTCTGAGTGCAGTAGGGTCCTGGATTCCTGTAGGGTCCTGGGTGCCTGCAGGGTCCAGGGTGCCTGTAGGGTCCAGGGTGCCTGTAGGGGCCTGGGTGCCTGTAGGGTCCTGGGTGCCTGTAGGGGCCTGGGTGCCTGTAGGGTCTTAGATTCCTGTAGGGTCCTGGGTGCCTGTAAGGTCCTGGGTTCCTGCAGGGTCCTAAGTGCCTGTAGTGTTCTGGGTGCAGTAGAGTTCTGGGTGCCTGCAGGGTCCTGGGTGCAGTAGAGTTCTGGGTGCCTGTAAGGTCCTGGGTGCCTGTAAGGTCCTGGGTGCCTGTAGGGTCCTGGGTTCCTGCAGGGTCCTGGGTGCCTGTAGGGTCCTGGGTTCCTGCAGGGTCCTGGGTGCCTGTAGGGTCCTGGGTGCCTGTAGGGTCCTGGGTGCCTGTGAGGTCTTGGGTGCCTGCAGGGTCCTGGGTGCCTGTAGGGTCCTGGGTTCCTGTAGGGTCCTGGGTTCCTGTAGGGTCCTGCTCGGTAGCCAGCACTGGAGCTGTAGCGAGGGCAGAGATGTGGGGCAGGTCAGACCCACAAGGGCTCCTGAGGCTGTCCCACCTGCAGAGGAGGCAGCAGCTGGAGGGTTTTCTCAGAGCACAGAGCATGACTCTGGGCTCTCTGCTTGGTGTTGGGGAGGGGGGTGTCACTGACCTGGGGTGATGACTCAGGGAGGCTGCTTGTGGGTGCAGGTGGGTTTCTCCAGCCGGGCAAATGCTGGCAGCTGCCTTGTGGCACCTTAAATGTTGAAACCATTGGGTGCTGTGCAGGGCAGGTCCCACAGCTGGGTGCCAGGGCTGAGAAAGCAGGTGAACCATCGCCCCTGGCTGAGAGTGGGGCTGTGGGAGGGATCGGGGTCTCTCTCTGGGGGCACAGAGCAGCTCGGTGAGACGGAGGGTGAGATCCACCCCCTGTGCCCCCGGAGCCGCCCCCTCCAGCCTCCCTGGGCTGCAGCCAGGGGCTGAGTCTCTCTGCTCCGAGCTCATTCTGCTCTCTGCCTGCTCTTGGTGATTTTATTTATTGTTTCTGCCCTTTCTCTGGGGTCTGAGGGGATCCTGCTGGGGGGGCTCAGAGCCCAGTACAATCAATACCCGCTGTTTATTTTTGCCCCCCTGACTGACAGCTCCTTGCCTGCAGCCTTCTCCTGTTACAGCCCTAATGTGTCTTCTGGCAGGTTTCCTCCTCCTGAGTGATTCCTAAAGGAAGGAGCAACGAGGCTGAAGGAACAGCAGAGCTTTCCCCTCTCTCACGTTCCTTTCCCTGCCCCTGAGGTGCTGCAGTGGGGCCCCAGCCCGTGCAGGCAGCAGCTCAGCAGCGGCAGCATCCTGCTCCCGGGCTGATGGAGAGGAGGGTTTGGAGGTGCCAGGGGGTCACAGCACGGTGGCCCCGTGCTGCTGGGTGAGGACAAGGGTGCAGGAGCTCACCTTCCCTGCAGAAAGTCCGTGGAGAGGGCACCCAAGCCCTGCTGCTGGTGTTGGAGGGTGCTTGGCTCCCCGTGTGCCTGGAAGACTGGGTTTCCTCCTTCCCCCACCCTCGTGGGGTGGGACTGGAAAGCTGGAGCTGCACGGGTGTCGATAAGCCTGATCTCGAGTGATGAAACACGAGCTGAGCTTTGCCAGGCTGGACCCCAACCAGCTCCGCGGGGCCGTCGCTGCTGCTGCCAGGAGGGATTTCTCTGTGAGGGAGCAGAGGCTTCTCTGTCCCCTGTTTCAGATTAGTAGGAATTAAAAAAGAAGGACTTTTTCTATCCCCAGCCCTCACTGCTCTCTCTCTGCATTAGAGGCAGCAGAGCTCTGCTCCCATCCAGTACCAGGTGCCTGTCGCTGGGGCCACAGTGATGGCTGGGACTGACGGGGGGTGCTAAGGGCCACAGCCAGGTGCCCTTCAGCACCTCCAGGGATGGGGACTCCCCCACTGCCCTGGGCAGTCCAGTCCAGCCTCTGATCACCCTTTCTGTGGTGAAGGTCTTCCTGACATCCAACCTAACCCTCCCCTGGCAGCCCCAGCGCCCTCTCATCCCGGTGCTGGTTGCCTGAGAGAAGATCCCGATTCCCACCTGACTCCAACCTCCCTTCAAGGAGTTGGAGAGAGGGAGAAGATTCCCCCTGAGTCTCCTTCAGGCTAAACACCCCCAGCTCCCTCAGCCTCTCCCCATCAGCCATTCCCTTCCCCAGGCTCTTGCTCCTCTGGACCAGCTGCAGCCCCTCCATCTCTTTCTTGCAGTGAAGGACCCAGCTCTGCCCGCAGTGCTCGAGGCTCTTGTGCCAGCCCAGTCTGCTCAGGAGCTGTTTTGTTCCTCCCTCCCCTCTGGTTTGTTTTTCAGCCCTGAAGATGACCATAAAGGAGGTGAAGAAGGAGAACGGGGACAAGATGATCATCCCGCGGAAGAGGAAGGCGCTGAAGCTGGGCCCCATCCGGAAGAAGAACCTGAAGAAGCTGGTGCTGTTCCTGAAGAACGGAGCCGACTGCCCTTGCCACCAGCTGGACAACCTGGGCCACCACTTCCTCATCATGGGCCGCCAGGTGAAGACCCAGTACCTGCTGACGGCCATCTACAAGTGGGACAAGAAGAACAAGGAGTTCAAGAAGTTCATGAAGAAGGTGAAAGCTCCCGACTGCCCGACGTTTCCGTCCGTCTTCAAGTGATGCAGAGGGCGGTGGGAGAGCCGCCGCCTGGACCTCGCTCAGCCCGGCCCGGCGGCTCGGGCTTGCTCCTCGGCAGCGGGGCCACCGGAGCCTGGCCCTCTCGCTCCTCCCTGCTGCTCCTCGGAGCGGCCCCCTCGCCGACCCCAGTTCTCCCACCTCCCTGCTGCCAGCGTTTGCCTGGCGGCTGCGCCGCGCCGGCACCACGCACCGGTCTGGGCGCTGTCAGGTAAAGAGGGCGAGCAGAGGGGTGCGAGCTTGCGGCAAGAGACGACCCGCTGGCACGGGGGACCCCTGTGACCGTCTTCGTGGCTGCAGGATCACCCTGGACATGGATTCCTGTTGGAACCAGAGCTGGCCAGTTAGAGAGACCTCCAGTCCTCACAGTAAAGGTTAATCAACACCTAGTGGAGAACCAGTTCCAACCCCTGGTGGGACCTCCCATTGTACAGAAACGATGCCGTCGTAGTCTAAACCCGCTCAGACCCAGCCTTCAGCCCTGGGGTGCACTGGGAGCTCCTGTCACCAGGTTGTCTGCCTTGGCTACTGAGCCCTGCAGCGCTCCTGCTCCAGCCTCGGAGGTCCCTCGTGGCCCACACGAGCTCTGGTGGCCACGTGGCTGGTGCTGCTGGTGTCACTCCGTTGTAGCAACCTGCCGTTTGCTGGCCAGACCAGTAGCCCAGGACTCCTGATGGGGGCAGAGCTCCTCCAGCCTGCATCACTCGCTGACCTCACCGGCGACGTTTTGTAGGTGCTGCTGGCAAAGCAGAAGGTCCAGGACCTGTCCCTGTGGAGCAAATGCAGGGTCTACGCTGGCGCCTTGGTGGGACCTGTTCGTTTCGAGGTTCCCACCTGTTGGATGAAGGACAACTGGGCTTCTATCACTCTGGGGTTGGTTTCTCTTCTCCCCCTAATCCAAATGTCATGGTAGCCTGAGGGCCAAGTAGTTGCTGAAGGACAGAGGGTGTCCCATCCCAATGGTTAGGGTCATCGACCCCAATCCCACTAACTGGACAAGTTCTCTTCTCCATATAATTCCACATTAATTACAGCCCTGCCTCCACCCAGCCTTCTCACCCATCACCACGACTCCAAGGGAAGGGCCATCCAGTGATGGTCATTCATAAACCTCTCATTTTTGAGGTCAAAACCAGCCCCAGTTGAAGCCGGCCAGTTAGTGATGGGAGAACTGGTTATTCCCCACGTGGGGACAGAGCCGTGGACTCAGTCGGCAGCAAGAAGAAGAGCCAAGAGTGCTGAGGAACCCCGAGAGGAGTGGTGCTCCGCAGCTCCCAGAGAGAAGGGGTTTGGAGGTGGACTCCGTAGCAACGTCCCACTAGGTTGTCTGTAGTAGTCTTGATGCAGAATTAATCGCTGTAGATCATTGTGCTTTATCGGAGAATTAAAGGAATGAATAAACCACGGGCCTTCACATCCTGGGCTGGTGGGGTCGAGCGATGGGGGGAGCTGGAAACACAGCCTTGGGGGTGGGCCAGAGAGGCTGGTGATCCCACAGCACTGGGGGGACCTCGTGAGGACCAGAGCAGGGATGCTCTGCCCCCTCCTGCAGCACGGAAGGGGAGTCAGCTGTGAGTGAGGGGTTGATGCTCAAAGCTTTGACTGGGTTGGGGGTCTCCTGCTGTCGTCCAGGTTGCTGGTGGGGTCTCGTTGGGCAGCTCTAGGGACCTGCTGCTGCTTTAGTGTTTCTGAAATAGTTTCAGAGCAGAAGGCATCAATGAGCCCAGCAATTCCTTTGTGCTCAGAGCCAGTGTCTTCTCTCAGCAGCCTTCAGCTTCCCTGGGTGGAGCCTGCATCTGGGCCAGTGGCCAGTGAAGGGATGGATGTGAGTTTTTAATGCTGCTGCAGCTCCTTCCTGCACAAGTAGGTCAGAAAAAGCAGCAGCGAGGGATGGGCTTTGCCCTCGTGGCTGTTCTGTGCCATCATCCCACGGGCTCTGCCCGGCTGGGGCAGCCCCTGTCTGCTCCAGCAGCTCTGGACTGGTGGCCGACGTTGTGTGAGGACCATGCAGCTCTGTGCTGGGGCTGAGGGAACCTCAGAGCGGTGAAGTTATTGCTGTCACCACCTACATCAGGCAGTTGTATGTCAATGGGTGCTGCTGACCCCGTGCTGGTCCTTGAGAAGCCAGTGGGGGCTGCTGAGCAGGCTACTGCATTTCAGACTTCTCTGTGTGACCAAGAGGGAAGCTCCCTTCTCTTGGCAAACTGCTCTGGGACCCTCTGCCCGCTCCAGCAGGTGGGCTACAGACTCAGAGAACATTAGGGATTGGAAGGGGCTTCCAAAGATCATCCAGTCCTATCCCCCTGATGCAGCAGGATCCCCTAGATCCAGTCGCACAGGAACAGGCCAGGTGGGTTTTAAACATCTCCAGTGAAGGAGACTTCACAACCCACCCAGGGCAGCCCCTTCCAGGGCTCTGGCACCCTCACTGGGAAGAAGGTCCTTCTCAGATTGATGTGGAACCTCTTCTGTTCCAGCTCACACCTGATGCCCCTTGTCCTGTCACTGGGTGCCCCTGAGCAGAGCCTGGCTCCATCCTCCTGACACCCAGCTAGTTGATGGCCACCACGGCTGACAAGGGACACAGGGTGTCTCCCCAGTGGCTCCCACTGGCACAGCTGGACGGGTGAGCAGCAGCCAACCTCAGCTTAGGGCTGTGGCTGCTGCCCAGGACTCCTGAGCCCCCACAGACACCAGTGGGTCTCATCCATGTCCAGAGCAACGAGCTCAGGTCTGCAGCAACAATGCCACCTCCTGCTCCAGAGGAGCTGAAGACACTCAATGCTCTTGGTTTCCATCACCATCATCCATCACACGTGATGCTGCCATCCCAGGGCTCCAGCACATCCCACCCCTGCTGCCTGGCAAGGGGTGGTGTCAGAGGTTAGATGGGATTCAACTGGTTCAGCTCAGAGGACAACAGAGCTTCAGCCTGGGATCCAGAGCTGGAAACTGGAGTCTGCTGGACTGCAGGATTTCACCTCGAGAGCTGTTCCCCACTAAACATCCCTGTTGCACAGCAGCTCGCTGAAACCTCATTGATTTAATTGAATTAATAAACACCATTAATTGCTTTTAATTGATTAATTTGAATAACTTAATGTTAATTAATTCACTTAACCAATACATGACACTCATTCTAATTAACTGCCTCCAGCTTGACAAGGTGGCAGCAGGTGGCAAGGAGCTGCTCCCTGGAAAACTGCCACCTGCTTCATCCAGCCCTGGCTCCCAGGCTATTTCCAGCAGAGCCATTTAACCCTCCCAGCTGGTGCAACTGGGTTGGGGTGGTGGTAGCTCCTGGGTGCCTGGGGAGTTTTGATATCTGGGGAACCCCCAAACCTTGCTCCTACCATGGTTTGGATCAGTGGCTGCAGCAGGAGATCCAGTCAGGGTCTACTCTTCCCAGTTGAGACACTGGGTGGCTCTTTGCGCTTCTTCTACTACTGGGGGGTTTGCTGCTGCAGTTACTAGCCCTGGGGTGCACTGGGAGGGGTTTGGGGAGCGTGGAGGGGTTTGGGGAGATGCAGGAAGCTGGTTAGAGGGTTTCCTCAAGCTCAGGGGTTTTTTGGGGGAAGATCAGCCTGGAAAAGGGGGTCCTTTATGTCTTGGGGCTCCACTTGTCATGCTGGGCTCTGCTGTCCCCATGTTTGTTGTTTTCCCCCCTCATGAGAACCCTCAGGTGTGAGGAGTGTGAACAGCAGGGGAAGAACCCAAAGGGTGGGGATTGTTTGGAGGAGCCTGTGGATCTTTACTGACACCTCAAAGCAGAAGCTGCTTAAACTGGAAATGGGGTGTCTGCTGACTTTGCACCCCCTGGAAGCAGCCAGGCTGCTCTTGGTGCAGCTCAAGGGTCCATTTTCCAGTAGAAGTGGGTTGTTTCCCTGAGCTCTGGTTCAGCTCACAAGGGTTTGTGTGTGAAAGCTCAGCCCAAACCTCAAGCCCTGCTGGGGGATGAGCTCCAGTGCTGCCTCGCTGGGGGCTCTAGGGTGTCGTGAGAGATGAGAATGGGGTGACTGCATCACCTTGGATGTATCTGCTGCCTTCTGAGGAGCAAGTAAGTAGGGAGTAGCAAGTAGAAGTGTTTGGGATCCATCACTCCCTGGCTCAGAGGCTCCTTTTTCCATCCCACGCTGCTCAGAGAAAAGGGTTGGGGAGGGGGGAAATAAACCCCTCTTCAGCATCTTCAGTTAATCCCATCTGGCCTCTGAGCTGGATAGTCCACAGTGTCCAAGTCATGTTCAAACATCCTTCTCAGGAGGGGATGGGAGGGAGCTGGCTGGTTCCTCTGCTTCTTATGTGGCTTCTGGCCCCGGCTGCAGCCAGCCAGCCCCCTGTGCAGGGTCCAGGGGCTCTGCATCCCGGAGACCCTCTGGGGAGGCAGCGACCAGCAACCTGTCAGGGTGGCCGGCTGCTCCGCGGAAGCCTCCCAGCCTTTGGAAAATGAGGGCTTTGTTTCTAAACCCTCCCGACGGAGCCTGGAATCTCCTCTGGACCCGCGTCCTGCCACAGGAATTCCGCCTGCGTGGCGGCAGCGAGGGCTGCGAGCCCCCTGCCGTGGGGCGCTGGCCGTGCCAGGGACCACCAGCGCCCAGGGGAGGGCTGGCAGCGCGTCCTCCGGGCGCAGCGGGGTGATGGATCTGTCTGCGGGGGCACCGGCGGCCACGGGCCAGCAGCCACCAGCGGCGGGCAGACAGTCCCGCTATTCTGCAGGAACACCAAGGACCTGGAAGAGCTGCTGCTGCCTGCGATGTGTTTCCTTCCGAGGCATCCAGGAGGGGTTTGCCAAGACGTTGCTCCGGAGAGGAGGAGGAGGAGGAGAGCCAGGATGTGGTGGGAAGGAGCCCTACCTGATCCAGTGCTCTGCTCCCATCCTCGTGGTGCAGGGAGCAGCTCCAGCAGAGCCCCTGTGCAGCCCCTTTCCTCTTGTCAGGGGAAATTTAGGGAAGAAACAGCTACGGGGGTGATGCCAGACTCTGCACTGCCCCTGTTACACTTCATCACTTAAATCAGTCATCCTGGAGGGTGGGTGTTCCCAGTTTGGGATAATGGGGGAGCCCAGCGGGGCTGGGGGGGATCCAATGGGGCATCTTTAAGGTTGGATGGTAAATAATGGGATTAATAAAATCGAGGCTGCAAAAGCCTCTTCCCTTGAGTTAATGCTGCTGGGGGGCTGGAGGGGTAATGAGGGGTGATAATGGTTTGATGATCAAACATCGTGCTGCTCCGCTGAATCGCTGTGGCCCCCCCCCCACCTGCCCCGGGGTGTTTACAGTCTCTTCACTGCTTCATGCTCTTCCCTCTCACTCACCCCAAGTGTTTATTTAATAATCCTCAAAGACCTTTCAGCTTTCTGGGTCTGATGTTTGCTGAACAGCCCTGTCACCCCCACTGCTCGTGAGAATCTCCCGGCTGCTGCAGAGCTCCGGGGTCTGCTCTGTCCTGAAGCAGTGGATGGGAACCCTCCAGCCGCACAGCTCCAGCCCCAGTGTCACTGGGCAGGGGATTCTAACCCTCTGCCCTGCACTGGTGAAGCCCCACTGCGGTCCTGTGGCCAGTTCTGGGGTGCCCAGGACAAGAAGGACCTGGAGCTGCTGGAATGAGTCCAGGGGAGGCCACAAGGATGCTCAGAGGGCTGGAGCCCCTCTGCTCTGGGGACAGGCTGAGGGGGTTGGAGCTGTTCAGCTGGAGAGGAGAAGGCTTCAGAGGGACCTTAGAGCAGCTTCCAGTCCCTACAAGGGCTCCAGGAGAGCTGGAGAGGGACTTTTTACTGGGGACTCTGGTGCTGGGACAAGGGGACTGGGTTCAGGCTCCAAGAGGGGAGATGGAGGTGGAATCTGAGGTAGAAATCCCTCCCTGGGAGGGGGCTGAGACCCTGGAACAGGTTGCCCAGGGAGGCTGAGGCTGCTCCATCCCTGGTGGTGTCCAAGGGCAGGTAGGATGGGGCTGTGGGCATCCTGTTCTGGTGAGAGGTGTCACTGCCCATGTCAGGGGGTTGGGGCTGGGTGAGCTCCGAGCCCAGGGCACAGGAGGCTGCTGGCCCATCAGCATTTACACACGTGGGCAGAAGACACCCTAAAGCCAATGTTGCCCACACAGGGTACGTGGGGAGTGAACGTGAGGGTCATCAGCTGGACCATCTCCCCTTCACAGCACGTTGCCTCTTCCCTCAGCTCTCCTCAAGCTCCACTCTGAGTTCCTGTGGGACTGAGGACTGCTCAAAGCTTCTTGTTGCCCTGAGCCCCCTCCCTGAGCCCTAACACACAACCACCAGCTCTACAGGGACCCGATCTATCCCCCCCAGCAGCTCTGTGCAGCTCTGTTCCCTGCTTTAGAGCAAACTGGTGATGGGAGACAGCAGCGGGGTCTCTCTGCTTCTATTTACTGTGTCAGCACAGAGAGGCATCTGCTTGCAATTAGGGGCTCGGGGTGAGGGGCTGCAGTGGTAGATTTGGGGAGATAACAGGAAGTCTTGATCGATTCCCACTCCCTGCTGTCCTTCCAGGAGAGGAGTTCCTTTCAAATAGTCCTCTTCTGGGTTTCCCCCCCACTCCCTCTTTAATTTCACTGAATTATAGGATCAACCAGGAGCTTGGTATCAAGCACTGTGGTTCCCCTACAAGAAGCTGGTCTGGGGAGCAGGAGAGCTCTGGAGCTCTGCCCTTCAGAGGCAAAGCCTGACGGGGAGGACTTGCTGCTTGTCCCCAGCACAGAGCCCCCAAATGTCTTGGATGGGGGGAGTGGCTGCAGATGGGCTGCTGGTGCCCAGCAGCTCTCCTGAGCTGGTGGGGTGGCTCCTGGCATGGCCCTGCTGGCTGTGGGAGCAGCCAGGGGACCAAAATGCTCCATTTTTCACTTTTCCAACCCCAAAACAACCAGTGGAAGTGATGGATGGCCCCCCCCTTGGTGTCGAAGCAGCAATGGGTGCCCACCTTGGCATGGAAGAGGTCCCTTTCCTCACCAGCCCCAGCAGGCTCTGCCCCGCTGTGCTGTGTCCAGAGATGCTCTGAGGAACCTCTTGTGCTGTGCCCAGAGATGCTCTGAGGAACCTCTTGAGGATGGGGGACAGTTGGGGCTTCCTGGAATCATTTAAGCTGGAAGAGACCTCCAAGCTCACCCAGTCCAACCAGCACCCCAACCCCACCCTGCCCACTACACACTGTCTGCCAGGGCCACAGCTACTGAGTGTTTGAACCCCTCCATGGATGGAGACCCCCAACCCCCGGGCAGCCTGTTCCAACCCCTGACCACTCTGTCAGATTGATCCTGATGGGCAACCTAACCCACCCTTAGGGCAACTTGAGGCTGTCACTAATAACTGGGGAGAAGAGACTGACCCCCAGCCCTCTGTACCCTCACTTCAGCAGTGAGGTCTCCCCTCAGCCTCCTGCTCTCCAGACTGACCAGTCCCAGCTCCCTCAGCCTCTCCCCACCAGCCCTGTCCTCCAGCCCCATCACCCTTGTCTGGACCCCCTGCAGCCCCTTAACATCCTTCTGGCTCTGAGGTGCCCAAACTGACCCCAGCACTGGAGATGAGGCCCCACTGGTGCTGTGTACAGGGGGCAGTGGGATCTGGAAGAGCTCCTGGAGGTCTAGAATTGTCCTCCTGGACCAGCTGGTGTCCTCTGGAGGGTGAAAGGGATCCTGGGCTCTGCAGCAGGCGGCGGTACCAGTGCACCCAGTGCTCGCCCAGCCCAGGGCCCCGCTGGGGCCGGGGAACGTGGCTCAGGCTCTGGGAGGGTGAGGAGTCCTGGGCTCAACTCCCAGACACTATCAGCCCCTGGGAGCTGCTGAAAGGGCCAGAGCTTCACCAAGGGCATGGCAGGGGGTCTGCCCCAGCACAGCCCCTTCAGCAGCGCTGAGGCACCCACTGGGACCAGCTGTGTGCAGCTGGGGAGGGGGGTCCCCGGAGTGAGGGTGGGTTTGCTGCAGAGGAGGAACCGTCTGGTTTCATTTCCAGCTGCCAGATGTCGGCTCCGTTACCGACCGCTCGCTGCAGCAAATTCAAACCAGCTCTTCCTCTTCGTGCTCTCAGACACGAGATGCAGGGAGGTTCATCCCTGCCCAGCTCCCAGCCCCACAGTGGCCCTGGCCAGACTGGTGGGGACGTGCTGTGGTGTCCTGCTGCGGGACAGACCGTCCTCCCCGCTGCCTCTGTGGGGTCTGGGTGTCTCTGAGGTGGGGTGGGCAGCCCTGGGCTGTCCTCAGACATCTCTGCTGGGACAGTGAGCTCAGGCAGACGGGCTCTTGCCCATCAGACAGACAGAGGTGCCCCCCCAGTACAGTCCTGCGGGGTCCTGGCTGTATCTAGGGGTGTTCCCACAGCAGCAGTGGGGTGAGGTGCTCTGTTGGGTGGTGGCCATGGGTGGCCCCAGTCACCTGCAGTGCTGCTCCTGGGGGAATTCTCCCGGGTCCTGGCTACACAGTGAGGGAGAATCACAGAACAAGTGAGGCTGGAAGAGACCCCCAAGATCCAAGATGTCTCTTACAAGGACAGGCTGAGGGAGCTGGGGCTGTTCAGCTGCAGAGGAGGAGGCTCCAGGGGGGACTTAGGGACCTCTCAACCCCTGGAAGGGGTCTGTAGGTCAGCTGGGAAAGGCTGTTGCCAAGGGCAGGGGACGATAGGATGAGGGGGTTCTGGTTGGAGGCTGGAGAAGGGCAGAAGGAGGCTGGACAGGAGGAACAAGGTCTGGAATCTGAGGGTGGAGGATTCCTGGGACAGGCTGCCCACAGAGTTGCTGGAAGCCCCATCCCTGGAGCCGTTCAAGGTCAGGCTGGCTGAGGCTGTGGGCAACCTGGTCTGGTGAGTGCTGGCCCTGCTGGGTGTTGGGGAGGTGGACTGGATGCCCTTTGGGGGTCCCTTTCAGTCCTGTGCTTCTGTGACCACCAAGTCCAACCATCAGCCCAGCCATGGCCTCTAACTATGGGGGTGTGCCAAGAGCCCTGGGCTCCGAGTGCTTCGCAGCCCCGAGGGGCTCACTGGTAGCCCAGTGGCGCAGGAGAAGGCTTCGAGCCCCCCCCCCCGAGCCAAGCTGACGCCCCTCCCCACGCCCCGGGCTGGCCGTGAGCAGACAAACACCCTTAATCTCCGTGGATTTGGGGGGGCCAGGAGCAGTTTCCCCGGGACAGCGGGAGGTGTGATTCTTGCTTAACGGAGATTTCCGGAGCCGTTTGATCCCGATGCCACCAGCGCAGCCCTGGATCCCTCTGGTTTGTCTCTGCTGAGCTGAAAACCCTCTGGAAAAGCAGCAGGGTTTAAGTTTCAAAGGGCTGTGAGCTCTCTGCTGAGCTGCCCGCACCCCAGCGTGCAGCTGGTAGGGCTCCCCTTTGGGGCACGGGGTAGTCAGGTTTGGGCAGATTCTCCTCTCGTTGAGACGATGGGAAGGCTGGAAGCAGCAGCAGCAGCAGCAGCAAGTTCCCTGCAGCCTTCACTCCCACAGCTCAGCCCCACCCAGCCCCACGGGACAGCCACCAGCCCCTCTCCTGCTCCCATCACACTTCGCCCGGCAGCTCTGTGGGACCTTTGGAGGTCCCTTCCGACCCTAAATTCTACGATGTGGCTGCCAGACCTGGTCTACAGATGCGGGGGCACCGTCTGTGAGGTGACAGCTCCCCTCTTCCAAACCTCCCATCAGCGGGGTGGGGATGTCTGCCCAGCGGGATGAGGTCTGGAGGCACCTGGGGGTGCTTTGGGCTGGTGGCACTTCGGGCTGGTGGTCTCTCTGCTGCTGATTCTGGGGGTGTTAGACTGTGCAGAGCTGGGCTGGACTCCTTCCCCCCTCCTCGGGCTGTGAGTAGCTGACAGTTGTTAGCAGCACGAGGCACTGGCTCTGGGTTTGGAGCCCGTGAGCCCGTTAATCACTTCCAAATGCCCCCGTCTGCAGGCGATTCAGTTTCACCCTTCAGCCCCTCGTTTCTCGAGAGCCCTGAAACAAGACTCTGCTCTCCAACATGTGCTGCAGGGTCGTTCCTTTCCGCTGGGCTTTAAAAACACACATGTGGTTTAATTCAACGTTAGGGGCTGGAGGGGACGTTTTTCCACCGGCTTCCCCCTCCCTGCCTCTTGTTCTTCAGAGCTGCAGCTGCCAAACCGCGCGGCTCTGCGCCATCGGCAGCCCCTTGGATGATCCCGAAGGCACCTGGGGGTTACGGCGTGGGTTTGGGGGGGAAGCCCAGCATCACTGCGTCCTCCTGGGTGCTGCTCGTGCTGACCCACTGGTTAAGGACAACGGCCACCAGCGCCGGGGTGCGGGAACCAGGAGAAACTCAGGGACACCCAGTGATGGGATGAAGGGTGTGAGCTGGAACAGAGGAGGTTCCACATCAGTCTGAGAAGGACCTTCTTCCCAGTGAGGGTGCCAGAGCCCTGGAAGGGGCTGCCCAAGGGGGTTGTGGAGTCTCCTTCTCTGGAGATGTTTAAAACCCTCCTGGACTGTTCCTGTGCGACTGCATCTAGGGGAACCTGCTGCAGCAGAGGGATGGGACTGGAGGATCTTTCAAGGTCCCTTCCAATCCCTAATGCTCTGTGATTCTGTGAAACAAGGTTCTTGAGATGGGGTTGGGCTTCCAGCAGCTCCAGGGCTTTGGGATGTGGGTTCAGGCTTGGAAAGGCAGCGACTGCCGCGGAGCCGCCTTTGTGGGAGCGTTCCGGTGGCTGCTGGATCTGTCGGAGCGATGGGACATTGTGATCCAGGACTGAAACGGAGCGCTGAGCCCCGCCAGCCCAGAAACCCTCCAGGAACTTGGTTGTGTCTGAGCTCGGGGTTCCAAGAAGACCTTTATTTCTGAGATGAAACTGGCTGCTCTGCGCCTGAGCCCTGAGAGGATGCGGGTGCTCCGTGGGGGCTGGCAGACGCAGGAGCTGCTCTAAGGCTGCCATCAGGCAGACATCTCTGGCTCCAAGCAGAGACATTTCTTAATTATTAAGGAATTATTACTGGAAAGAGGAAAAGGAGGGGGGGAGGAGAGAGGAAGAGGCTGTTGGTGCAGGGTGCTGCAGAAGCAGGGTAGGGGCTGCAGCTGGGCATGAGGCTGAAGTTGGGTGAGGAGCTGTCTGACCTTTGGGCTTTGGCTGGATGGGCCACGGTCTGTGCAGCCCCTCTGGGCTCTGCCAAGTCTCCTGTACCTCCATCCACAGCCTGAACCACAAAACCCTCTTCCCTCTGCTTGGGGAACTGCTGCTGGTGGAAACCCTCTTGTGTCTGGAGCTCCTGGAAGCTCCCGAGTGGAGCGAAGGCTGCTGAGCCCTGTGGTTTGGTTGATTATAAATAGATGTTGTAAATGAACATGAAAGGCTCTGCTGACCAAGGGTTGTTCTTCTTAGAGGTGATGGCTAACGAGGGGCTAATTCCTGCCATCCCTTTACATCAGATTGTCTTCCAGTGGCCCTAACACCCTGCAGCATCCTGGGCTCCCTGTGGATACTGGGATGCTGTCTGCAGACTGGCCACAGCTGTGGTGGTGGGACCCTCTCCCTGCTCATCTGGAACCCCTGAGTTCTCCCTGGATGCTGTGGGCACTGCCTGGGTATCGGGGGTCTGTGGGGAACCTGCTCCCTGCAGATGGGCTGGGGAGTGTCCATGAGGCAGTGACCAACCAGATGCAGAGGGGATGGGCTGGAAGCCCTGATGAACCCAAGTGGGCTGCTGCAGAGCCCCCCTGGGAGGATGGATGGGGCCTGGGGATGGTCTGCTCTGTGCAGGACAGAGACCTGAGGATCCAGTGAGCCAGTGCAGCTCTGGAACTCCCCGCATCACAAGCATGAGGAGCTGCTGGAGTGAGTCCAGAGGAAGCCATGAGGATGCTCAGAGGGCTGGAGCCTCTCTGCTCTGGGGACAGGCTGAGGGAGTTGGGGCTGTTCAGCTGCAAAGGAGAAGGCTCCAGGGAGACCTTCTAGAGACCTGGAAGGGGCCTGTAGGTCAGCTGGGGAAGGCTGTTCCCAAGGGCAGGGAACAGTAGGACAAGGGGTCCTGGTTTGAAGCTGGAAAAGGGGAGAGTGAGGCTGGACAGGAGGAACAAGGTCTGGAAGAGTGGAGGATCCCTGGAACAGGCTGCCCAGAGTGGGGAGTGGAGGCTCCATCCCTGGGGCTAATCAAATTCAGGCTGGCTGGGGCTGTGGGCAACCTGGTTTGGGGAACGTTGGCCCTGCTTGGCGCTGGGGGGTTGGACTGGATGCCCTGTGGAGGTCCCTTCCAACCCAGTGATTCTATGAATCTATGATCCACCCCCTCCCATGGCTCAGGCACCCTGACAGATCTGTTTACACAGCTCATGGAACAGCCAGAGGGCTGGGATGGAGGCAGCAGATCTTCCCCACAAGCCCGTTTGTGCTCCCCTGGAAGCTGCCTTCTGGGCTGGAGCATCCCAGTCCCTTCGTACCGACAAGTTTCCTGCAGATCCCCAGCAGCTCTCTGCCAGCAGCAGTCAGGAAGGTTCTGCTCCAGATCCCACCGAGCGATCGTGTCCTTGGCAGCAGCAGCCCTTTCCCAGTCCCTCAGGAGCAGGCACAGGTCTGCACAGGCTCTAAGGAAACCAGCAGGGATCCAGCCCTTTCCCAAAACACAGCCCAGCCCTTCCAATTTTGCTGCTTTCCTGGGGCTCTGGGGCGGATGAAAACCAGGGAACCGTTCGGGTTGGGGGAAACACCTTCCAGATCATCGAGTCCAACCACGAACCCCACGGTCTCAGCCCACCACTGACCCTGGCTCTGAGCTCCAGGTCCCCACGACCGGGAATAGCCTTCCCAGCCCTCTCCTGCCCGGCTGCTGCAGCCGCGGGAGCTTGGTGCCATCTCACGGCCGCCGAGGGGATCGGGCTGAGCCCTGGAGCACAGAGACCCCCCCTTCCCGGAGGAGCAAACCTGGAGCATCCCCCCATCCCGAGTAATCCCCATCCTAACCATCTTCATCCCTGAGCAGCCCCCATCCCCTGAATCCTCATCCCCATCCTGAGCGTCCTCATCCCTGAGCAACCCTCAGCATCCCCATCCTCCCCGTTCCAAGCCCCCATCGTCCTCTGTGCTGGTGGTACCTCTGCAGCTTCACTCCTCTCCCGAGCCCACCTCTGTCCTGAAGAGCCACCAGCACCAGGAGGGGTTGAACAACCGTGGAGATGTGGGGTGAGGGACAGACAGAGGGGACCTGGCAATACTGCAGTGGTTGGACTTGCTGCTTGAAGGTCTCATAGGATCCCAGACTGGGCTGGGGTGGGGGGAGCTCTCACTAGACCAGGGTGCCCACAGCCCCATCCAACTTGCCCTTGGGCACTGCTAGGGATGGAGCAGACACAACCTCCCTGGGCAACCAGTTCCAGGGCCTCAGCTCCCTCCCAGGGAGGGATTTCTGCTTCAGATCTCAGCTCAGTCTTGGAGCCTGAACCCAGTCCCCTTATCCCAGCACCAGAGTCCCCAGTAAAAAGTCCCTCTCCAGCTCTCCTGGAGCCCCTGTAGGGACTGGAAGCTGCTCTAAGGTCCCCCTGGAGCCTTCTCCTCTCCAGGCTGAATAGTTCCAACTCCCTCAGCCTGTCCCCAAAGCAGAGGGGCTCCAGCCCCCTGATCATCCCCATGGCCTCCTCTGGCCTCACTCCAGCAGCTCCAGGTCCTTCTTGTCCTGGGGACCTTCCCAGCCAATGTAGCTCCACGATCCTGTGACAGGAGGTTTAGCTGAAGGGTTTCTCAGTGTCTTGGCAGCAACAGCCAGGACTTCCACCCTGCAAGTTCAAGTCCAATGAAGGGTTAATACAAAAATCCTCTCCATAACCATTCCTTGAGGTGACCTCTGCAGGGCCCTCCCAGAGATGCTGCTCTCTGCTTTCCAGGCTCCAGCAGACAGGGCTGATCCCCAGCCTGATAGTTGGATGCTTCCTCAGCAGCTGGGTTTTGTTACCATCCCTGAGGTACCTCACCTGCTCCTGCAGACCTGGCACTGACAGCTGGTGGGAGGACAAGTCCAAGGTCCCCCCTCCAGCAGCTTGGCCAGGGGTTTCTTGTGCTGGGTGTCACCCTGGAGGTTCTTTCTCATTCAGCTCCCCTGTGCCCTGCTCTGGCTGGTGCCAGGTGTGGATTTGGGCTGGTGAATGGGAAAGGTCTGCAGGAAAGGCTCTGGTTTCCCCCCTCCTGCAGCACTGGAGGTGCAGAGGGGCCTGTGGCTTTCAGAGCTGGTCCTCAGCAAGGAGCTGCCTGCTGGATGTCCCCAGCTCCATCCCTCTGCCCTGCTTTGCCCTGAGGGGCTCAGGATGAGCTCCAGCCTGGAGGAGAGAGCTCGACTGAACCAAGCAGTGCCAGGTCACCAGCCTGTGGATGTTCTCCAGACCCTGCAGAGCAGCACTTCCCCTGGTGCCTGGAGCTGGGGACAGTCAGCAGAGTGGTCCTACTGGTGCCTCTCAAAGTGTTTTTACCCCAACCTGTCAGTCAGCCTTAAAATAAAGGAAGAGTGTTCTGTGGGGAGGGAGGGAAGGACCAGCTCCATGAAGGCTCCTCTTCCTGGAAAAGAAACAGCCCCAACCCCACCTGGAACCTCTTGGTGACAGCATCCAGCCCCCATTTGTTTGGGAGCAGAGTGTGAGGAGGAAACAACTCATCCCAGGTGCTCAGACAGCTCAAGGTTTGTTTCCTCCTGCTGCTGAGAGTGTCTTGCTTCCTGGAATCCTGCTCTACACCGAGCATCTCCTTCCTAGAGACCTGCTCTGTTTACTGCAGGATTGGTGTGAGCTGAGTGGGCTCTGCCCTGCTCGAGGACCCCCAGCACACTGCCCTGCAACCCCTGAGCTCTGCCCCAGTGCTGCTCTGGTCCTCCTCACCAGCAAGTCCTGCCAGTCCCCCTGTACCTGCAGCAGAAGGGTCACTGTTCTCTGTCTCCACTCAAACCTGGGCTGTTTTTAGCTACAGAGCAGCATCTTTCTCACCCCCATGCCCGGGGGCTGTAGCTGGAACAGGCTCTGCTGGCCAAGTGAAAGCTGGATGCAAGCTGAGGGAAAACAGATGGTTTTGAGCTCAAGCTCATCAGAGGAATGAGAAGCCAAACTGCTGATGGATGGGGCAGTGTTTAGCTCAGGCAGGGAGCCAAGTGTGATGTTGTTCTTCCCAGACTGCGGGGTTGCTGCTGACCTAGAACTCGGGGCCGGGAGGGTCTGGCTGTGAGCAGAGTGGGACCTCGCCGGAGCACGTGTGGAGCCTCTGCTCCTCAGCTCTGCTGCTGCAGCATCTCAGCTCTGGCTGTGGATTTACACTGGGGTCACAGGCAGCTGCTGCCAGGGAAGTTATATCTGCCCAGTTATGGCACTGGGACTCTAGGATGCTGCTCTCCATGAGCATCCCTCACACTCTGGGTTACTGGAGCTCTCTGTAGCAGCACTGGGTGGTCCAACAGCAGCAGTGACTGGTCTCTGCTTTATCTCTCTTTAGCCTGAGCCCCACTGCAGCACCAGTCCCTGCAGAGCATCTTCCTGGCTGCAGGAAGATGGGTGAAGGTCCTGAGGTCTCCCTGAGGTTCAGGATGTGGCGTTGGCTGGGAAGAAGGTGCCTCAATGGCCAAAGGATCTGGTTTGCAAGAGAAGAGAGGACTACAGCAGGTTCTAACGGGTCTGGCAGTTGGAGTGGTGGAAGCCTTGAGATGAAGCAGGAGTGGAGGTTCCAGTCCCTGGTGGAATCATAGAATCTTAGAATCATTAGGGATTGGAAGGGACCTCGAAAGATCATCCAGTCCAATCCCCCTGCAACAGCAGGATCACCTAGACCAGGAACACATCCAGGTGGGTCTTAAACATCTCCAGTGAAGGAGACTCCACAACCTCCCCTGGGCAGCCTGTTCCAGGGCTCTGTCACCCTCACTGGGAAGAAGTTCCTTCTCATATTGATGTGGAACCTCCTATATTCCAGCTCACACCCAGTGCCCCTTGTCCTATCACTACATGACACTGAGAAGAGCCTGGCTCCATCCTCCTGACACCCACCCTTCACATATTTACAGACATTAATGAGGTCACCCCTCAGTCTCCTCTTCTCCAAGCTCAAGAGACCCAGCTCCCTCATCCTCAGTGGTGCCAGATGCTTGGATGAGGAGGTAAAGCTGCATCATGGAGCCTGGGCTGGTGCTGTCTCAGCAGCGAGCTCCATCCCCCCTATCCCTGCCTCAGAAGAGGAAATTTGCTTTGGAACTGCTCTGCCTGACTCCAGGAAAAGGCACAGGGCTGAGGGAGGGGTCACTCATCACCAGCTTATTACAGGCAGAAACCCCAAACCCTGGGGAGCACCAAGACAGCCCTCTGCAACAGGTCATGGGCACCAACCCCGCTGCAGCAGGGTTTTGGCAGCTGTGAAGGCACCTTGTGCTCTGCCTCAGAGCCAGACCAGGAGGGGTTTTGTTATTTTTAACATCACTTTACCAAGTGATCCCCTGTTCTCCTCCTGCAGGACTCAACCCCAGGTGGCTTTTGCTTTCTGAGATGCAAATGCTCTGTTTCTGTAGGGTCTCTGGATAGACTCCTGCTGTGGTTCCATTTGCATTCCTCATACAGACCTCGGTGTGTGAATGAGAGGGAGGAAACCAGCCCTGTGCTTGGCCAGGAGCAGGGAGGAAGAACATTAGGGGTTGGAAGGGACCTTGAAAGATCACCCAGTCTAATCCCCCTGCCACAGCAGGATCCCCTAGATCTGGTCACCCAGGAACAGACCCAGGTGGGTTTTAAATGTCTCCAGAGCAGGAGACTCCACAACCCCCCTGGGCAGCCTCTTCCAGGGCTCCGTCACCCTCACTGGGAAGAAGTTCCTTCTCATATTGATGTGGAACCTCCTCTGTTCCAGCTCTCATTGCCCCTTGTCCTATCAGTGGGTGCCCCTGAGCAGAGCCTGGCTCCATCCTCCTGACACCCACCCTTTCCATATTTATAAACATTCATGGGGTCACCCCTCAGTCTCCTTTTTTTCCAGGCTAAAGAGACCCCTCACTTTGCCGTTGCTGTGGTCTGGATGGGACCAGAGTGGGACTGGAAGCTCGTGGAGATCTGTGGTGGCGGGTGGCAGCGGGGCAGCAGGGCTGTGCCAGGGAGGGAGCAGAGCATTCATCTTTCTCAAAGCATCTTCTGCCAGCAGCACCAGCATCCTGCCCCTGTACCCTGCAGGCACTGGGTGGAGGGGGTGTCCTCCAGCTCAGGGGTTGCCTCTGGTAGAAGGCTTCTTTTTTCCAGAAGTGCATCATCCCCTGGCTCTGCCCTCATGGAGCAGAAAGGGAGAGGGTAGGGACTGGTGGCACTCTGGAGCATCCTCCATCCCCTGGCTCTGCCCTCATGGAGCAGAAAGGGAGAGGGTAGGGGCTGCTGGCACCTCGGAGCATCCTCCATCCCCTCTGCCCCCATAAACCCATCGCTGTCCTCCCTTCGACCCTTCATTTTCTGACCCCGCTGTGGCTCAGAGCTGCTGCGCTTGAGCGTCTGAATCAACCAGGCGCCGGCAGCTGGAGCCTCGGTCGCCTCGCAGGGACCGTCAGCGCCCTGCCCCTGCCCAGATGTTACCGGTGCTGGCTGCGCTGCTCCTCCCAAGGCAGCGCCTGCAGGGGCTGGGGGGGAAGTGCTGGGGCTGGCACCCTGGAAAACGCAGACTCTGCTGGAACTTGCGAACAGAAGGGCAATTAACTCTCTTGATGTTGCTGAGGCTGAGTCTAAAAGCGGCTTCGGAAAGCAGCTCGCTGCCATTAAAGGGCTTTATCATCGTTAGGCTCAAGTATTTCTTTGGAAGGCATTTTCAGTTCCTTAAGCAGTTAGGATATTTATAAAATATGGCACCAATTACTACATATTTCTTTATCCACGCTGATTATGCAGCCTATAATTACACTTAAGCCTCTTATTTGTAGATCTCGGCAGCGCTGCAAGGAGCTCTGCGATGCGTCTGCTGCTCGCTGGTTCCAAAGAGCAGGCTCTCTCCTCCCGAGGGGATTTCACGTGGCTGTGTTGCCCAAACAGCCTCTTGCCAGGTGGCTGCTCCCCGCAGCGCTGCGGGCTTGGGCTGGATTTATCGTGACAGGTAGCGCCGGGCTTTGGAGCTGTTTGGGCTGCGGGCTCTGTGTTTACAGCAGCCTCTCGGAGGAAAACATTCTCCTGGATGCCTTTTACCTGCTGTAAACCAGTCGGTGCTGCAGTGACTGAGCTCTCCCTCGTGGGCTGTTCATCAGAGGATCATGGGGTTGTTTATGGGTTGGGGGAGACCTTTAAGACTATCAAGTCCAACCATTAACCCACCACTAAACCCTGTCCCTGAGCTCCAGATCTCCATGACTGGTAAACACGGTTGGTGGTGGATAGGAGGTTCCTTGTCAGTCTGTGACAGCTCCTCCCAGTGAGGGTGACAGAGCACTGGAAGGGGCTGCCCAGGGGGTTGTGGAGTCTCCTTCTCTGGAGATGTTTCAAACCCACCTGGCCATGTTCCTGTTCCATGTTCCTCTGCAATGGCAGAGCTGCCACTGAAGAGTTGGGGGTGATGCTGCACTGTTGACACATTGACCTGGTCTAGGTGATCCTGCTGTGGCAGGGGGATTGGAGTGGATGATCTTTCGAGGTCCCTTCCAATCCCTAACAGTCTGTGACTCTTTGATTCTGTGATCTTGGTAGAGTTGGGTTATTGGTTTGACTTGATGGTCTCAAAGGTCTTTTCCAACCTGAAGGATGTCCATGAATTTCAATCACATCCAGAGATGGGTTAAAGGGGAGACTCTGGCAAAGATCAACAGCTTGAACCATCGTCCTTGGACAGAGAATCATGGAATCATCCAGGTCAGAGAAGACCCTTGAGATCATTAAGTCCAACCAACAACCCAACTCTACCCAGTTCTCCGCTAAACATGGGTAAAAGTCTGGAGATCAAGGACAGGGTTTAGTTCTGGGCTGGGATAGTTGGGTTCATGGCTGGATTTTATGATCTTGAAGGTCTCTTCCAAGCTAAATGATTCCATGATTCTCTGTTAAAAGGTACCAACCACCTACAAACAGCAATGTGCTTTTTCCAAGAGGTACAAATGAGCCATCATGCGAGAAGAAGCTCTGTCCTACCATAGCTACCTGAACCTTGCCCATAAATTCTGATCATAAACTCACTGTTTCTAAAACTATGGAGCAACTTGGTGTTTAATGAGTTGCCAGACCTCTTGGTGATCCCAGGCAGAGTGTTGATCAGCAAGATGCTGGAGATGCCACCTGCAGAGTCTGGAATCATAGAATCACAGAGTTGGAAGGGACCTCCAAAGGGCATCCAGTCCAACCCCTCTGCAGTGAGCAGGGACATCCTCAACTGGATCAGGTTGCCCAGAGTATTGTCCAGCCTCCCCCTTGAATATCATCCCCTCCAGGGATGGGGCCTTAACACTCTCACTGGGCAACCTGTTCCAGGAGTCTCTGCTTGGATGGACACTGGTGGGGATTGGTCCCTGCATTGTTCACAGACTCACAGAGCATTAGGGATTGGAAAGGACCTCAAAAGATCATCTAGTCCAATCCCCCTGCCACAGCAGGATCCCCTAGATCCAGTCATCCAGGAACATGGCCAGGTGGGTTTTAAACATCTCCAGAGAAGGAGACTTCACAACCCTCCTGAGCAGCCTCTTCTAGGGCTCTGGCACCCTAACTGGGAAGAGGTTCCTTCTCACACTGATGTGGAACCTCCTCTGTTCCAGCTCACACCCCTTGTCCTATCAGTGGGTGCCCCTGAGCAGAGCCTGGCTCCATCCTCCTGACACCCACCCTTCCCATATTGATCAACACTCATGGGGTCACCCCTCAGTCCCCTGTTTTCCAAGCCCAAGAGACCCATCTTCCAACCCTCTGCCCTGAGCAGCGACACCTGAGCTGCCCAGAGAGCTACAACCCCCACATTAACGGGGTCACCCCCCATTCTCTGGTCACACTGATGCTGAGGTGGGTGATCACGTCGCCACCTCTTAAGGGATTTTACCCTTCCACAAGGACTGCGGATGGGAGGCAGAGCTCTAGGTCAGCTCTCACCAGTTCCCCCTACCCGTTTGGCACTTCAGGGGTTAAGAGAGCAGAGCACTGCCGTCTCAGCGCAGAGGGGATGGGGACAGTATGGGGTGGCTCCAGCTTTCCTGGTTTGGCTTGAGAGCTGCAGCAGCAACACACAATGAGTGAAGGAGGGGAGCCAGGAAAAAGCTGCTGGGAATTACTGGTGTGGCTGGGAGAGCGGAGCCCTCCCGTCACCGAGCATTGTTCTGCGGGATATAAATCTCCCCCGGATGCGAACGCCAGGCTTCCCGAAGCTGCGGCGAGCATCCCAACCGCATGGAAGCCTATTCATCACCCCCGGTGCGGGATCCTCACCTGCCCGGCTGGGCTGGCAGATTGGTGCTAAACCCGGGGTCAGGAGAGGGGGAAGGAGGAAGGCTTGGGCTTTCCTTGGCAGCAGCAACGTGGCCACAGCTTTTGTGTGGCTCGTGGAGGCTCTGAGGAGGCTCTGAGGAGCTCGTCCCACCCGATGCTGGTCAGCAGTGCCGTGAGCTCGGGGGAGCTCAGCAGACACTGAGGCTTTTGGGATCATAGAATCATTAGGGATTGGAAGCGACCTCGGAAGGGCATCTAGTCAAATCCCCCTGCCACAGCAGGATCACCCAGACCAAGTCGATGGGGTTATCTCACATGTGAACGGTGCAGCATCACCCCCAACCCTTCAGTGGCAGCTCTGCCTTTGCACCCCCTGCATCTGTGGGTGGGCTTTCCCGTGCCCGTGGATGGGTCACGCTCCAGCCCCTGAGGGGAGGTTTTAGTCAAGTGGGAGTTGGGGTCTTTTCCCAGGCAACCAGTGCCTGGACGAGAGGGCACTGGAGCTGTCAGGGGAGGGTTAGGTTGGATGTCAGGAAGCCCTTCCTCATGGAAAGGGGTGATCAGAGCCTGGACTGGTCTGCCCAGGGCAGTGGTGGAGTCCCCTGTCCCTAGAGGTGTTGAAGGCCAGCCTGGCTGTGGCCCTTAGTGCCCTGGGGTGGCTGCTGGGGTGATGTTAGGTCCTGGTCCGGGCTGACTGAGCTCAGATGGCTTCTCCAGCCTCGGTCACTCTGGGATTCTGTGTCTGTGCAACACACAGGGTCCCCAGGACATTCCTGTGGGACAGCAACCCCACACCTTGTTCCCTGGGGTGCCAGTGCAATGGGAGCTCGAGAAATAAGAGAGGAGGTGCTGCCCCAACGCAAACCACAGCCCCCTCCTTGCTCGGCCAAGGAGGAATTTCCATTGTGTCCCAGTACAGCTCCTGGAACACGCGGCTGGAGCTGAGTGACTACCAACCCAAAGGAGACCTGACGCTGGCTCTGCTCCTTCCCTCCCGCAGCAGGAGCCCGGCATTGTGCTCATCCTCCCAGCCGGCCGGGGAGCGGATCAGCCCCGCTCCGGAGCTGTCTGGGGTTGGCAGCGCAGGGACCGTTCCCAGGTGGCCGCCTGCAAGCCGAGCGGTGCTGGCAAGCCACGGGCTATTGTTTGCGCTCGCTGATAGAAAGGCGGAGGCAGTCCCGGCACAGCACGGGCTGGGGAGTCTCTCGTTCCGCTCAGGACCGGGAAGCTCTGCATTGTTTGTGCCGACCTCTGCTCCCGAAACACCGCTCTGCCCCCGGGACACCGCCGCCGGCCTCCGGGAAGGGCTGGGAGAACCGCAGCTCGGCTCGGCTCTTCTCGGCTCGGCTCAGCTCAGCTCACTCTTTGGCCCTGCTTTTCTTGAGGGGTCCTGCTGCTCCCCGCAGCGCTAAAGCAGCGACCGGGGTAATGGGCAGGGAAAGGAGGTCGGAGCACGGAGTCCGAGATCGCAGGGAGAAATGGTGGATTTAGGAACAAATAATAGTTTTTAGGGAGAAATTGTAGGTTTTAGGGAGAAATAGTAGATTCCAGGGAGAAATAATAGAATTTATGGAGAAATACTAGGTTTTAGGGAGAAACTGTAGATTTTAGGGAGAAACTGTAGATTTTAGGGAGAAACTGTAGATTTTAGGGAGAAATGGTAGATTTTAGGGAGAAACTGTAGATTTTAGGGAGAAATGGTAGATTTTAGGGAGAAATTGTACATTTTAGTGAGAAATTGTAGATTTTAAGGGGGAAATTGTACATTTAGGGAGAAATAGTAGATTTTAGGGCAAAGTTGTAGATCTTAGGGAGAAAATCTACAGTTTAGGGAGAAGTATTAGATTTTATAGACAAATAGAAGATTTTAAAGGAGAAATAGTATTAGATTTTTAGGGAGAAATAGTAGATTTTAGGGAGAATTTTCAATCTGAGGCAGAAATCCCTCCCTGGAAGGGGGCTGAGGCCCTGGAACAGGTTGTCCAGGGAGGATGTGGCTGCTCCATCCCTGGCAGTGTCCAAGGGCAGGGTGGGCACCCTGCTCTGGTGAGAGGTGCCGCTGCCCATGGCAAGGGGTTGGCACCAGAGGAGCTCTGAGCTCCCTTCCAGCCCAACCCAGTCCATGATCCTATGATTCTCTCTACTGCAGCAGGAGTCAGACCACTCCAGCTGAGAACCCCACTTACTTCCAGAATCCCTATGGTGCATTTCCCAGCCACATCTGATCCTTGATGCCCCTCATTCTCTGTGATAGCCCCTCATTCTCTGCGATAGCCCCTCATACCCAGCTTGTCCTGACCCAGGACTTGTCCTAACCACCCTTCCACAGCTTATTTCCCAGCTGAGATCCTTCTGGAAAGGAGAGGGTCCTCCTCTGCTTCCCCAGGCTGACACAGGTGTCCCTCCCCATCCTGCTCCTTCATGCAGAGCAGCTTTGCTGTGGCTGGGCAGACATCCCTGCCCCATCTCCTCACACCTGAAGCAGAAGGGGCTCAGTGGCAGGACCCAAGCAAGTATCAGACCATGGACTGGAAACCTGCAATTGCAGGGTTGAATTAAAGGGAAGAGAGACAGAGGGATCTGAGATATGAACGAGGCCCCTTGTTTACCAGCTCCACCTCAGAATAGCCCTGTTGTGTCTTGCAGGAGGGGCCAAAATCTGCTCTGCTCCTGCCTTCAGCCTTGGGCTGGAGTCCAGAAGGAACTGTCTCACTTTATGGATCATAACAGCTCCTCCTGCAGTACCTGTGCTGAGGAAAAGCCGGGTGGGACTGATGCTGGAGCTGCACTGAGGGATAGGGAGCAGTGTCAGAGCTGTGCTCAGAGGTGGTGGTGGGGTCCTACTGGGAGCAGATGCTGGCTGAGGGCCATCGCTCCCAGTGCCCCAAACTGCCAGCCTTACACTCGACCCTCCAAAATGCCTTTGTCCCTGTTTGAGGAGGAATCCTGGAACAGCAGGAGAGGGGATGAGCAGCCAAATGGGCTTTTGCAGCCTGATGGGGGTTTTGCCCTTGGTGGTTCCCGATGCTGGGACCCCTGGCAGCCCCCACAGACAAACAGACAGACAGACGGACAGATCCCTCTCAGGACCGACGTGAAGAAGCTGCAAACTCGGCTTCTAACCCCTCTTAGTTCACCAGGGCATCTAGCAGGGGGGTGGTCCCGAAGGCACCTGCAGCCCCCCCCCCCCATTCCCGTCCTGGGGGTCGCTCCGATGGGAGCAGCTAACGGGGTAAGGGAGTATTTTGGGGAGTCTCTCCATCCTACCCATAGACCCCAGCAGGCTCCAGGCTGCTGGAACCAGGAATTTCACCCCAAACTGGCGCCGCGGGAGGGCGCGTTGGTCTCGGGAACGCGTGTGGAGCTGCGGGAACGAGGGGCGGGCGGAGCGGCGCATCCCCCCGTACCCCGCTGCTTTTAGGGTGCTGCTGGTCCAGCTCCCAGCCAGGGGAACCAGTAACACCCCCCAGCCAGCTCTTCCCGAGCTCTTCCCCACCCCCCCCGCCCTGAACTCCTTCTCCTTTT
>VXBP01007913.1:204965-216737 GCA_013400115.1 Rhinopomastus cyanomelas | reverse complement strand
TGAACTCCTTCTCCTTTTATTTTAAAAGGATTTTTTGCTGTTTAAATTGCGGCTCCCGAGAGGATTTCGCAGGGCGAGCTCGCCCTGAAGGCTGCGATTTTAAACGGGTAAATCTCGAAGCAGCTATTCGCCCGGCCCCTCTGCCCGGATGAGAAGGTGGGGATGATTTATTCCCCCACCCAGCATCACGATGCTGGTGGAGAAATTGCTTCTGGATTTTGCATATCCATCCCCCCCCCCCGCTCCACCCGCTGCTTTGCAGGATCAGGCGCTGCGCTCAGACCCTTCCAGTCCAATCCAGTTCGGGTGGAAACCTCTTTACGGCACCGAACTGGAGCATCAGGCTGCTGCCGTAGCCCTCTCATCATTGCTGGTGGCCCTCAAAGCTTAAAAATAAATCAAGATATCAAAAAGCAGAAGTCAGCCCCCTGAAAATGCAGAAACTGCTGAGAGCTGCTGTGCGGGAAGGGCTGGAGATGAGAGGACTTTTGATTTGGAATTTGGGGCCTAATAAGCTAATTAGGAAGGAAGGAGGGAAGAACAGGAGTCCTGCTGGTTTTTATTTCACATTCAACAGAAAATCTGAGTTGGGGGATTTTTGATAGAGGGTTGAACTGTTAATTGTGTGGTGCAAGCACAGCCCTCACCCCGTGTGCAGGGAACATAGAATCATTAGGGGTTGGAAGGGACCTCAAAAGATCATCCAGTCCAATCCCCCTGCCACAGCAGGACCACCTAGACCAAGTCACAGAATCATTAGGGATTGGAAGGGACCTCGAAAGATCATCTAGTCCAACCCCCCTGCCACAGCAGGACCACCTAGGCAGGCTGGTGGCCCCACTGTGTGGGCACTGAGGAAGGGTGAGTGGTGGCATCAGCCTGCTGCTGGCATCAAGGATCCTGCTTGGGGAGGACGATACCCTGATGGAAAGCAGGTCCTTTGGGAATGGGATCTCTGCAGGCAGGGACACGTCTCTCCACGACCCACCTTGCCATGGGATTAAGTCCCCGAGGGAAAGAGACCCCTGAGGGATGGGTTTGAGACTCGGATCCTTGAGCTCCATGAGCTGCTCCTCCTGGTACCAAGATGGAGATGGGGCAGTGTTTGGGGGGTTGTAGGGTGGGCACTCAGACTTGATGATCTTGAAGGACTCTTTCCACCTCGCTGATCCCATGGTTCTACACACAGGCTCCTCACCTGCTGCATGAGCAGAGAGACAGGCACCCACACGCCAGTCATTAAGCTGTGGGGCCAGCAGAAGCCCTAATGACAATTTAAATTAGGAACCTGAGCTGTGCTGTGGCAGCACCGGAGCAGCTGCTATAATTAGGATGGCAGCAATTTCCCCGTGACCTTTGGTTTTTAAATGGTTTTAAACATCCCAGTCTCACCAGTAACTCTTCCCCCCTGCACGGGCAGCTCCTCTCCGCCGTGGCAGGTGGCTCCACGCTCAGTGTGTTTGTGTGTGTGTGTGTGGGGGGGTTATTTTGTTCAAAGTTAAAGTGTCTTTGAAATATGGCTCTTTTTTTTTTTGGGTGCATCTAACACAGAAGGTAATAAAAAGCCTTTAAAGAGCTGCTGACGCCTCGTGGAAGACTGGAAAAACATTCTGTTGAGAAACAATTCTGCCCGGCTGCCTTATCTGCTGTTCCCTTTGCTCGGGTTTGATAGCAAGGGGCACTATAAATATAGAGAGTTATACATAAAAATGAGAAACCTTGGCAACCAAACACAAGGGTAGTTGTTTCCACGTTTCGATCGCTCCGGGCAGGTGGGTGAGGGGAGAAGAGGAGTTTGTAGGTTGTGGGGGGGAGGTTGGTTCTTTAACAGCTCCGGGGTCGATGCTGCGGCCGTTCATCGGGTGTCGGAGAGAAGGGGAGTCATGTCCCCATGGAGTGTTTTTTTTTCCTGGAGGTATTTGTTAACCCTCTAAAAATAGCAGCAGTGGTTTCTGGGGCACCCTGGCAGGGTTGGCAGTGGAACAGGAATAAAGTGATGCTTCAGAGCTGGAGGACAGGCGCTGCCATATGGTGATGGGGGCCGAGCCCCTCGGTGGCAGCAGGGCCGGCGGCCGCGTGTCACAGCTTGGCGGGGAGGTGTGAGGCTGGGGGATGGCTGGGCACTGGGGTGGTTTGTCTTTCAGGCCAGCTGGCAGAGCAGTGCCAGGATGGGTCAGCCCCTGGCATCACGCTGGGGTGCTCTGACCTGGAGCTGGGCACATGGAGCAGGGGTGCCCCAGGCTGGGTTGGGTTGGAGGGAGCTCAGAGCTCACCCAGCCCCAGATCTCTGCCATGGGCAGCAACACCTCTCACCAGATCAGGGTGCCCACAGCCCCATCCAGCCTGCCCTTGGACGATGGATGGATGGGCAACCTCTTCCAGGGCCTCAGCCCCCACACAGGGAGAGATGTCTGCCTCAGATCTCAGCTCAATCTCTCCTCCTTTAGCTTGAACCCAGCCCCCTTGTCCCAGCACCAGCAACCCTCAGAGAAAGTCCCTCTCCACTTCTCCTGGAGCTCCTGAAGGAGGAAGCTTCTCTAAGGTCCCTCCTGAGCTTTCTCCTCCTGGGGTTGGTACCTGACAACCTGGGGCTGGGCTGGCCCTTGGCTGGTGGAGCTGGAGAGCCCTGGACCTCTGGTTTAAGCAGCGTTAGGCAGCAGCTTGGGACTGGTACCCAGGAGACTGACGTTGGGGGTGATGGACAGTGTCTGTAGGGTGCGATGAGTGATGAGTGCTGCAGATCAGACAGCACCCAGAGGACTGACCAGAGGATCCAAGGGCCCCAGCAGCAGGGCAGTGGGAGCAGAGCTGGTGGCAGGTTTGACTGAGGAGGATCTGTCACCTGCTCCCTTTTCTCTTGAGACAGCTCCTGCTGGACCACTATGGGGTGATCACCTGGCAATGCTGCAGCCTCTGTAGGGGAACCAGTTCTGGGGCAGCTGGGATCCGTTCAAGCAATGAGCACCCAGCCTTCCCCATGCTGGGCAGGGCTGAGCTCCCAGCTGCAGCCAAGGTGACCAGCACAAATGGGTGCTGAGCTCTGCGGGGGAGGAGGACTCCTGCAGGTGCCTCCCCAGCTGTTCTGCATCTCCCATCACCGTGGGCTGTGCCGAGAGCCACTGGCCCACTTTCCCCCAGTTGTTCCTGCTGTTGCAGCAGCAGAGGTCTGGGGAGGGTAGAGCAGGGGTATGTTGGTTGTTCTGCCTGGAGCTGGTGCTCAGCATCTCCTCATGCCTGGTCCTAGCCATCGAGGAGTTTCCAGGATGCTGCAGCAGGTAAGAGTTTGGTGCCTTCCTCTCTTTCTACCCAGGGGTTCCTGTGACCCTACCTGCTCCAGTCCATAAGCACTAAGCCCAGTTTGATGTGGGTGCTGTGAGCAGAGAGGCTGGTCCCCCTGTACCTAAGCCAGAGGGCAAACCAGGGCATTAGCAAAGGCCCAGTGAGCTCCAGCCCCAGCAAGGCTGTTGTTTACAGCCTCCTGAGATGCCCGGGCTAAGGTCCACGTTTTCCCTGCACGAGAGCCAACCCTTCTGCTTGAGGGAGCCCATCTCTGTGCCACCCCCCTGGCTGGGCTTTGCCCTCAGTGCCAGCCCTGTGCTGCACAAGGGCAGCCTCAGTGCCAGTCTTCCTGCTGTACTGGGGGTGGGAGAGAGGCTCCAAGCCTCCCGGAGCAGCAGCAGGAGGCTGCCACCGAGGGCTGCTGGATGGGAAGCGGTGCGTGAGGAGCCTGCAGAACCACCCGGCGCTGGGGGTGTCGGTGAGGGGCAGGGGGGTTGCTGTGCTGGGGTCAGCTGAGGTGGCAGCGACTGGGGGAAGGCTCCAGTTAACCACTTCACTGGGCTCTGCCCAGCCAGGCACAAACAGCAGCTCTGGAGCTGGCAGCCAGGCAGCAGGGAACCGTAGGGGAAAGCTGCTGCTGTCTGGGCTCGTCGTGTCTCCTGGGCTTTGCTGCGAGGACTTTGCAGAGGGAAGTGTAAAATCATTTCAGCCACTGAGATGGGTCCTCCAGTCTCTTTCCAGAGCAGTTCAGGGCAACCTTGGGTAATGGGTTCTGGTGGCCAAGATGGCCAATGGCATCATGAGGTGAATTAGTAGATCAAGAGAGGTTCTTGTCCCCCTCTACTCTGCCCTGGTGAGGGCCACATCTGGAGTCTTGTGTCCAGTCCTTCCAGAAGGACACAGAGCTGCTGGAGAGAGTCCAGCACAGAGCAATAGAGATGTTGAAGGGAGGGGAGCATCTCCCTGATGAGGAAAGGCTGAGGGAGCTGGGGCTCTTGGGCTGGAAGAAAAGGAGACTGAGAGGTGACCCCATGAATGTTGATGGAAAGGGTGGGTGTCAGGAGGATGGAGCCAGGCTCTGCTCAGGGGCACCCAGTGATAAGACAAGGGGCAGTGGGTGTGAGCTGGATTAGAGGAGGTTCTGCATTGGTCTGAGAGTGAGGGTGCCAGAGCCCTGGAAGAGGCTGCCCAGGGGGGTTGTGGAGTCTCCTGCTCTGGAGACATTTAAAACCCACCTGGACTGTTCCTGTGTGACTGGATCTGGGTGATCCTGCAGTGGCAGGAGGATTGGACTGGATGATCTTTTGAGCTTCCTTCCAATCCCAAATATTCTGTGGTTGGTGGACCAAACCTTTGCCTCCTGAGAGACGGGAGTGCAATCCCTCCGAGAGAGTCGTGGGGTGGTTCCTGATGAGGGTTTGTCCCCCTGTTGTGTGTCATCCATGTGCTGAGTAGAGGTTGTTATCCTGCAGAACAGGGTGCCCAGCTGCAAGGAACCTGCTGGGTCTGATGGCACGAGGCATGGGGTTGGCTATAGCTGTGCCCGTGTACCCATCCCACACCAGAGAGGTCTCTGCTGGTTTCATGATTAAAACATTTTTGGGGGGTTCCCTAATTAAGATGCTTATGCTAAGATGTGTGATTTGGCTTTTGAGCTACCCCAGGGTGCTGTAGGATGCAGTCCTGGCTCCTCTAAGCTACCTGCTTCATGTCTAAGTCAGCAACAGAACCCATGAGACCCTGGGCACCCTGGTCTGGTGAGAGGTGTCCCTGCCCTGGAGGGGTTCAAACACCGAGCAGCTGTGGGGTTGGGGTGCTGGTTGGACTGGATGAGCTTGGAGGTCTCTTCTGACCTCAGTGTGTTTTGGGGTCACTGGTGGGTGGCACCTCCCCTCCGCCTCAGCTGGGGTTCAGCTGCTGGGGCTGGGCTGGGAGGAACTGGTGGAAACATAGCAACTGGTGGAAAGCTGGGGAGATCTGGAGCTCAGGGACAGGGTTTTGTGGTGGGCTGGGATGGCAGCTGGACTTGACGAGCCAAAAGGTCTTCCCCAAGGGGACCGACTCGGCCTCTGGGCTCGCTCTGCGGTAACTGGTGAATCCCCAGTGCTGGCTTTGGCTGGCAAGCGCAGCACCGGGGCTCTACTTGCCTGGATGATGAAAGGTGACCTCAGAAATTGCATTTCCAAACATCCTCTCCGAGGGGGATGGCACCGTTCCCAGTGTTTCAGGCTGGGCCTGCCTGGGGCTCTTTGTTTTAGCTCCCCGGGTGCTGCATTTCTTATGCACAAAGCCCAGGCTGCTCTGCCAGGCTCCCAGATCCTGGAAGGCGGCTACGGTTCAGCCTGTTGTCATCCTCAGGATTAAAAACTGCAGTCGAGGCTGAGCTGACAGAATCAAAGTCGCCTGTGCGGGGACATCCCGCAGGCAGGAGCGATGGAGCCGGGGTCAGCCCCTGCTTCGGGTGGCTGGAAGCAGCACGAGCTGGCAGGAGGACCCGCTGAGCCCCGGTGCTTCGACCCAGCTCAGCAACTGCAGCTTTGCACTAACCCTGCTGCTGCCTGCACCGGGTGGGTTCACTGCTGAGTGGCTGGGAAGGAGAAGTCTAAAGGGCTTGGTGCCTCCAAAAATCCCACTGCTGCTGTCTCGGAGGAGCAGGAGCTGCCTGGCAGCTCTGGGGATGGGCAGAGCTCAGGGAATCCTCATCTCCTCTCTCCAGATGTGCTGAGCTGCTGCTGCTGCTCCCTGAGAGATGCTCTGTCCTCATCAGAAACTGGGATTAGAGCTGGGAGAGGAGCAGGGCTGGGGGCTGCACTGGTGGGTGCTGCAGCTGTCCCCTGCCTGCAGCCCTCTGCGCCTGGGGAGTGCCAGCAGCTCCATTTGTCCCATTTCTCTCTGGAAAGGAGGTCCCAGTGGAGCAGAGCTTGCTGCAGGGATGTCTCATAAACAACATGCAGGTGACTGTGCCTTTGCCCACGGTTTCCTCTCCTCTTCACTCCCCCATGCCTGCCAGCTCAGAAGTGGAATGTGGAGAGCGCAGTGCAGCCCAGGGGAGGGGAGGAGAGGCGTGGAGAGGAGCACCAGGTGCTGCTGCACTGCTCAGCACAGGATCAGCTACCCCCTCTCCTAAACCCACAGGCCCTGTTACTGGTGTTTTGGGAGAGCCCTGAGATGGTGATGCCCTTTGCTGGTGCCCTGTTACTGGTGTTGTAGGGGGAGCTCTGGGATGATGGTGCCCCATGACTGGTGTTGTAGGGGGAGCTCTGGGATGATGGTGCCCCATGACTGGTGTTGTAGGGGGAGCTCTGGGATGATGGTGCCCCATGACTGGTGTTGTAGGGGGAGCTCTGGGATGATGATGCCCCAATACTGCTGTTGTGGAGGGAGCTCTGGGATGATGATGCCCCATTACTGGTGTTTCAGGGGGAGCTCTGGGATGATGATACCCTTTGCTAGTACCCCATTACTGGTGTTTCAGGGGAGCTCTGAGATGATGATGCCCTTTCTGATGCCCCATTACTAGTGTTTTAGGGGAGCTCTGGGGTGATGATGCCCTTTCTGATGCCCCATTACTAGTGTTTTAGGGGAGCTCTGGGGTGATGATGCCCTTTGATGTCCCCCACAATGTACCACGTGCTGTGTGTCCACAGTTTCACTGGAATAAAACAAGCCCCAGACTTTTCTAGTGCAGAATGCAGCCACTTCTAGCAACCCTGCTCTGTCCTGGCCAGGCCTGGCTGGGATGTACTGGGGTGGCTGCTGCAGTGCCCTTTGCACAGGAGCTGGGTCTGCCCATCCCTGGTGAAAAAGCCCAAGTGCTGGTTTATTCCTCTCCCCCCAGCACCTCTGCTCTGCCCCTTGACCTGAGCACTGGCTGCTCATTAAGAAAATGGCTTTGAAGCCAGAGGGTTTCTTTTTGTCCCCTCTTGGGACAGGTCTGGGCTTCTCCACCAAGGGCAGATCAGTAGTCCTGCAGTGGGTGGTTCTTGTCTGCCCTCTGGCCACCTTGTGCCATATCCCCACTTGCCATGGGGTTCCTGTGTGGCCCCAGGGGAGCCAAAGCCAGGTGCTGCTGCTTGTTTGAGGTTTTTGGACTGGTTTGCTGAGCTCTGAGGTGCCTCAGGAGCTAGATGTTGTGGTTGAAGCAGTAGATCAGCAGCAGACAGTGGGATCTGGGGCTTTGTTGGGGAAAATCCCCTTTTTCCATTCCTGACCAGTCACAGGTCCAGCAGGAGTGCTGGGAGAGGAGTGACCTGGGTGCCCCCTGGGTGCTGAAGGTGCCCCCCATGGTTCTGCTGGGCTTTTATCTCCTTCAGCAGGGGCTATGTGAGCTCTGGTGCTGGCCAGGCTGTGTGGCAATGAGGCGTGAGAGCACAGTGGTTGCCCAGGCAGTGCTCAGTGATGGAAACAGGCTGGAACTGCTCTGACCTTACAGTGACCTTCCAACCCCCGGAAGGGGCTGGGGAAGGCTGTTCCCAAGGGCAGGGAATGATAGGATGAGGAGTCATGGACAGGAGGAACAAGGTCTGGAATCTGAGGGTGGGGGATCCCCAGAACAGGCTGCCCAGAGACAGGGTGGAGGCTCCATCCCTGGAGCCATTCAAGGTCAGGCTGGCTGGGGCTGTGGGCAACCTGGTCTGGCGAGTGCTGGCCCTGCTGGGTGTTGGGGGGTTGGACTGGATGCCCTGTGGAGGCCACTCCAACCCCAAGATTCTATGACTAGGCTGCTCCAGGGGTGGAAGTGTCTTTGTCTGGTGCAATGGTTTGTCCATCGGGTTCAGGGGATGGAAAGATCAGGCTGTGGATGCAGGACTGTGATGCCCCCATGCAGGTGGCACGTGAGCACCTTGAGAGCCCAGCCTGAGATGTCACTTGGACTGTTTCCTTCCCAGCTGGTGGCAGCTCCTTGAGTTCCTTCCTCTGTCTTCATCTGCTGCTTTCCAAAGGCATCGGACAAGCAGCTCAACGAGTCCAGAGCCTCTCAGAGGAGGAACCAGCCCTTGTTTGTGCTCTGCCTTGTTCTGTGGCTGCGGTAACCTCTCCTGCTTTGGAGAATAAGATGTTAAAGAGCTTTTGAAAATGATCAAACCCTTCAGCTTCACTGCTGTGATTAATCAATCACAGGCTCTGCTTTACATCTCCTTGGTTTGATGTGTCTCGGGCTGCTCCAGAGTCAGCCCAGCTCAGGCAAACACAGTCCTGAGCCCTGGGAGGCTACTGGGATGGAGCAAACCCTCAGTTTTTCCCCCCAGTGCTGCTCTTTGTTCACACCAGGGCTGCTAGGGAGAGCCATGGGGGCACCCCCTTGGTTTGGCTCCAAGTGGGGCAGGAGCCAGCTACTCCTCTCATCAGTATTTCCTGCACAAAAGTGTCCTGCTCGGAGGAGTTTTAGTCCAGGGAGCCTTGTGTGGGTCCTCAGGGCTGTGCTGGCACTGTGGGAACACCTCCAGGAGCTCGGGGAGACCTAAAGGAGCATTTAGGGCTTAGCATCCCAGGGAGAGGGAGGGCTTGTGGGTCCCAGCATGAAGAAAACCACCCAGTAATCTGTGAGAGGAGGGTGCACCTTGGCAAACTGGGAAGGATTTATGAATCTGTTCGCTGTCTCCAGCAGTTCTTGTGCTGATGCTGCTGTTCTGAGGGACTAAGGGCTGCTCCTGGGAATTACATAATCCTAAAAAACCCCCCCCCCAGACAAGGGAGGAAGAGATTTAAGGGAAATCTCATCCCTGGATGGCAGCTGCATCGCTGCAAACATTGTCTTGAGCTGCCCTTCTTAGCAGTGAAGTATCTCAGGCTCCAGGTGGCAGCTCGAAGGAGCTTGTGTCAATTTTGGAGGCTTAAATGCTCCTTAGTGTTGGGGTTTTTCTTTTATTCTCCAGCTAAAGAGCCAGGCAGGATCATGAGGCATCACAGCTCAGATAGTTTGCAAAACTGCTGTCAAACAGATTAGAGCTGGAAATGGAAAAATTGCCGGCGAAGTCTCCTCTTCCCAGTGTTTGTTTGATGGAGGGTGATTTAAAGTCCATTTTGCCACTTAAGGTTTGAGGCTCCAGATCCCCGAGAGCAGAAGAGCACTGGAGTGACTCAGCCAGCTGCTCTGCACAAACAAAATCCCCCAGACTGTCTGCAAAACCATCTTTAATAGAAACAAATCACAGGCAATAGACCCTGCTCTCGAGGGTGGAGCAGGCACAGCCCCTTGGAGTCCTGAAAGAGACCCGCGCTGGGGCGGCTCTGCTGTTCCACAGGCTCTTTCCTATGAGGTGTGATGCTTAAAATAGTGATTCTTATCAGGCTCTGGCAAAGGTGATACTGAGGCTGTGGGGTTTTGTTGTGAGAAAAAGGAGGAGGCCTGTGAGTGCTTGGATTTGGCAGAGGTTCAGGAGGGGAGTGGAACCTGTTTGGGTTCACTTGGAGTTGGAAGTGGAGGTGTAGCTGCGATTTCCCCATGTCTTGGCACGTGAGGTGAGCATCCCCCAGTCCCTCCTGGGTGCAGCCCCCTGTTGCTTTTATCTGCAAAGCTTTGAGAGACATCTCTCCTCCCCTGGAGAGAGCCAGGCACCCTCATTCCTGCTGAGGGACGTTATGGGGACAGAGGGAGGCAGAGCCAGGTCAGCTGCTGTTCTTCTGTGTGTGTGTCACTGGCTGGGAATGTCACCTCTTCAGGCTCAGAGCACAACCCCCCTGCTCCATCGTGTCCCCATTTCTTACCTAAACCACAAGCAGGGAGGCTCCTGTGCTGGAAAAAGAGGTGCAAAGCTGGGACAGGAACCCTCTGTGACACCAAGCCAGTCCTCACCATCCCTATTTCGTTGTGAGCAGTGAGACCACATCACCTCCCCAGTTTTGTGGGGAAGATTTAGGGGGCTGTGCTCATCTACAGCCTGGATTTCAGGACCTTCAGTCTGCAGTGGCTCTGCCTGGGGGATATTGTGCACAAGAGTGTTGGAAGTCCACCTAGATTTAGCTCTCACTGGATTCCCACATGAGGAGACTGGTTTGGTTTCAGCCTGGCTGTGCTTTACCCACCCCTGGCCATGAAAGGGGCCAGTAGGGTGGCTGAGGAAGGCTGTTCCCAAGGGCAGGGAACAGTAGGACAAGGGGTCCTGGTTTGAAGCTGGAAAAGAGGAGTGAGGCTGGACAGGAGGAACAAGGTCTGGAATCTGAGGGTGGAAGATCTCCAGAACAGGCTGCCCAGAGATGGGGGTGGAGGCTCCATCCCTGGAGCTAATCAAATTCAGGCTGGCTGGGGCTGTGGGCAACCCGGTCTGGGGAGTGCTGGCCCTTCTGGGTGTTGGGGGGTTGGACTGGATGCCCTGTGGAGATCCCCTCTCACCCAGTGACTCTATGGGGTCTGCGAGCCTCTGAGATTCGCAGATCCTTCTGTTCTCCCGCTGAGGAGAACCCCCGCGGGCCAGGCTGTGCTGGGTCGAAGGTCGCACTTGATGATTTCTACGGTCCCTCCAGCCTGAAGAGATGCTGGGATTCGGTGCTGGGCCGTGGGAATCGCTCCGGGGCGGGCAGGGTGAGGCTGCTGGGGCCGCTGCTGCCTTGCAGAGCCCGGCGGAGCCAATCGCTGCTGCCAGGGGTGGAGCTGGAGCTCAGCCCAGCATCGCCCAGCATCGCCCAGCGCCTTCCCAGCGCACTTGGCCGGGGCTGCTGGAGGAGCCGCTGGGCCGGAGCGGACCCGGAGCTCGGAGCCCGACCAGCGCATCCCCGGCGGCAGCGCGGGGGTCCCCCCCCGCACCGCCTCCCCCCGCTGCCGGGGCTCGGCCCAGCCCCGCATCAAGGTACCGACCCGCAACCCGCGCGATGCTGCCGCCCGGATCTGTTGATCCGAGTTGGACCAAAGTTTCCCGGGCGATCGGAACCGCCGGGGCAGCCGGGCTGAGGGGGGAGCGGCCGGCGCCTCCCGGGACCGGGCTGGGGGCGAGGGGGGCGACACGATGCCAGCCCGGACCCGCGGCGGGAGGCCCTGGGCGAGCGGTGGATGCGGGGCCGCGGTCCAGCCCCGCACCGGGATGCTCTCCCGGAGGAGTTGCTTTCCCTCGGGGGGTCGGGTCGAGCAGCCCCCCTGTCCCCGCCGGGAGCAGCCCCCGGGGCCGGGCTAGGGCGGCCGTCGGGGGTGTTTCACCGGGCGGGCTGCGCGCAGGCGGCCCCGCAAGCGGCGGGGAACGGGAGCTCCTGGGGCTGCGGGAGGCGAACGGGGATGGCTGCGGATGCGGGAAAACGAGCCCGCTCGGCCGCTGCTTTTGGGAAGTTTGGAGAAGTTCCCGAGGCGACAGCGCCTGGGGACCGAAAGCAGCTGCAAGGCAGAGGGGCTGAGGACAGCCCTGACCCCTCCACAGACAGCCCTGACCCCAAGGGACCTGCCCTGGCCCCGCTCCCGCAGCACCCGCGGGACAGCGGCTGCCAGCTCGGGGGATGCGGGGAAGGGTCTGTCTGTCCGTGGGGCTGTGGGGAAGGGTCTGTCTGTCTGTGGGGCTGCAGGGAAGG